>JACCHV010000198.1:0-19547 GCA_018907245.1 Eupristina koningsbergeri
TTATTTATTTTAATTACATATCTTAATCTCATAATAACGATTTATTATGAATATGAATTGTAAATTTTACATAATATTATTGTAATGATTATTACTATTTGTGTTTGTTTTGAATATTTATGTGTTTATCGATACTTTTTATGAGTCAAATACATACAAATATGAGTATAAAATAATTAAAATTTGACAATTGAACATTAATATTATTATGAATATTCTTGGTTTGTTCAATTTGTGTCTGTTTGTGTTTATTTATTTTAATTACATATCTAAATATCATAATAACGAATTATTATGAATTTGAATTGTAACTTTTACATAATATTATTGTCATGATTATTACTATTTGTATTTGTTGTCAATATTTATGTATTTATCTATACTTTTTATGAGTCAAATACATACAAATATGAGTATAAAATAAATAGAATTTGACAATTGACGGTTAATAGTATTATGAATATTATTGATTTGTTCAATTTGTGTCTATTTGTGTTTATGTATTTTAATTACATATCTAAATTTCATAATAACGAATTATTATGAATTTGAATTGTAACTTTTACATAATATTATTCTCATGATTATTACTATTTGTGTTTGTTTTGAATATTTATGTGTTTATCGATACTTTTTATGAGTCAAATACATACAAATATGAGTATAAAATAATTAAAATTTGACAATTGACGGTTAATAATATTATGAATATTCTTGGTTTGTTCAATTTGTGTCTATTTGTGTTTATATATTTTAATTACATATCTTAATTTCATAATAACGATTTATTATGAATATGAATTGTAAATTTTACATAATATTATTGTCATGATTATTACTATTTGTATTTGTTGTCAATATTTATGTATTTATCTATACTTTTTATGAGTCAAATACATACAAATATGAGTATAAAATAATTAAAATTTGACAATTGACGGTTAATAATATTATGAATATTCTTGGTTTGTTCAATTTGTGTCTATTTGTGTTTATTTATTTTAATTACATATCTTAATTTCATAATAACGATTTATTATGAATATGAATTGTAAATTTTACACAATATTATTGTCATGATTATTACTATTTGTCTTTGTTTTGAATATTTTTGTGTTTATCGATACTTTTTATGGATCAAATACATACAAATATGAGTATAAAATAAATAGAATTTGACAATTGACGGTTAATAATATTATGAATATTATTGATTTGTTCAATTTGTGTCTATTTGTGTTTATTTATTTTAATTACATATCTTAATTTCATAATAACGATTTATTATGAATATGAATTGTAAATTTTACACAATATTATTGTCATGATTATTACTATTTGTCTTTGTTTTGAATATTTATGTGTTTATCGATACTTTTTATGAGTCAAATACATACAAATATGAGTATAAAATAAATAGAATTTGACAATTGAACATTAATATTATTATGAATATTATTGATTAGTTCAATTTGTGTCTATTTGTGTTTATATATTTTAATTACATATCTTAATTTCATAATAACGAATTATTATGAATTTGAATTGTAACTTTTACATAATATTATTGTAATGATTATTACTATTTGTCTTTGTTGTCAATATTTATGTATTTATCGATACTTTTTATGGATCAAATACATGCAAATGTAAATGTAAAATAATTAAAATTTGACAATTGAACATTCATAATATTATGAATATTATTGATTTGTTCAATTTATGTCTATTTGTGTTTATTTATTTTAATTACATATCTTAATTTCATAATAACGATTTATTATGAATATGAATTGTAAATTTTACATAATATTATTGTAATGATTATTACTATTTGTGTTTGTTGTGAATATTTATGTGTTTATCGATACTTTTTATTAGTCAAATACATGCAAATATGAGTATAAAATAAATAGAATTTGACAATTGACCATTCATAATATTATGAATATTATTGATTAGTTCAATTTGTGTCTATTTGTGTTTATATATTTTAATTACATATCTTAATTTCATAATAACGATTTATTATGAATATGAATTGTAAATTTTACACAATATTATTGTCATGATTATTACTATTTGTCTTTGTTGTCAATATTTATGTATTTATCTATACTTTTTATGAGTCAAATACATACAAATATGAGTATAAAATAAATAGAATTTGACAATTGACGGTTAATAATATTATGAATATTATTGATTTGTTCAATTTGTGTCTATTTGTGTTTATTTATTTTAATTACATATCTTAATTTCATAATAACGATTTATTATGAATATGAATTGTAAATTTTACATAATATTATTGTAATGATTATTACTATTTGTGTTTGTTGTGAATATTTATGTGTTTATCTATACTTTTTATGAGTCAAATATATACAAATATGAGTATAAAATAAATAGAATTTGACAATTGAACATTAATATTATTATGAATATTATTGATTAGTTCAATTTGTGTCTATTTGTGTTTATTTATTTTAATTACATATCTTAATTTCATAATAACGATTTATTATGAATATGAATTGTAAATTTTACACAATATTATTGTCATGATTATTACTATTTGTCTTTGTTTTGAATATTTATGTGTTTATCGATACTTTTTATGAGTCAAATACATACAAATATGAATATAAAATAAATAGAATTTGACAATTGTCGGTTAATAATATTATGAATATTCTTGGTTTGTTCAATTTGTGTCTATTTGTGTTTATTTATTTTAATTACATATCTAAATTTCATAATAACGAATTATTATGAATTTCAATTGTAAATTTTACACAATATTATTGTCATGATTATTACTATTTGTCTTTGTTTTGAATATTTTTGTGTTTATCGATACTTTTTATGAATCAAATACGTGCAAATATGAGTATAAAATAAATAGAATTTGACAATTGACGGTTAATAATATTATGAATATTATTGATTTGTTCAATTTGTGTCTATTTGTGTTTATTTATTTTAATTACATATCTTAATTTCATAATAACGAATTATTATGAATTTGAATTGTAACTTTTACATAATATTATTGTCATGATTATTACTATTTGTGTTTGTTGTGAATATTTATGTGTTTATCGATACTTTTTATGAGTCAAATACATGCAAATATGAGTATAAAATAAATAGAATTTGACAATTGACGGTTATAATATTATGAATATTATTGATTTGTTCAATTTGTGTCTATTTGTGTTTATTTATTTTAATTACATATCTTAATTTCATAATAACGATTTATTATGAATATGAATTGTAAATTTTACATAATATTATTGTAATGATTATTACTATTTGTGTCTGTTGTGAATATTTATGTGTTTATCGATACTTTTTATTAACCAAATAACTGCAAATATGAGTATAAAATAATTAGAATTTGACAATTGACCATTCATAATATTATGAATATTCTTGGTTTGTTCAATTTGTGTCTATTTGTGTTTATTTATTTTAATTACATATCTAAATTTCATAATAACGAATTATTATGAATTTGTGTTTTAATTTTACATAATATTATTGTCATGATTATTACTATTTGTCTTTGTTTTGAATATTTTTGTGTTTATCGATACTTTTTATGGATCAAATACATACAAATATGAGTATAAAATAAATAGAATTTGACAATTGACGGTTAATAATATTATGAATATTATTGATTTGTTCAATTTGTGTCTATTTGTGTTTATTTATTTTAATTACATATCTAAATTTCATAATAACGAATTATTATGAATTTGAATTGTAACTTTTACATAATATTATTGTAATGATTATTACTATTTGTATTTGTTTTCAATATTTATGTATTTATCTATACTTTTTATGAGTCAAATAATACAAATATGAGTATAAAATAAATAGAATTTGACAATTGACGGTTAATAATATTATGAATATTATTGATTTGTTCAATTTGTGTCTATTTGTGTTTATTTATTTTAATTACATATCTTAATTTCATAATAACGATTTATTATGAATATGAATTGTAAATTTTACATAATATTATTGTAATGATTATTACTATTTGTATTTGTTGTCAATATTTATGTATTTATCTATACTTTGTATGAGTCAAATATATACAAATATGAGTATAAAATAAATAGAATTTGACAATTGACGGTTAATAATATTATGAATATTATTGATTTGTTCAATTTGTGTCTATTTGTGTTTATTTATTTTAATTACATATCTTAATTTCATAATAACGATTTATTATGAATATGAATTGTAAATTTTACATAATATTATTGTAATGATTATTACTATTTGTATTTGTTGTCAATATTTTTGTGTTTATCGATACTTTTTATTAACCAAATAACTGCAAATATGAGTATAAAATAATTAGAATTTGACAATTGACCATTCATAATATTATGAATATTCTTGGTTTGTTCAATTTGTGTCTATTTGTGTTTATTTATTTTAATTACATATCTTAATTTCATAATAACGATTTATTATGAATATGAATTGTAAATTTTACACAATATTATTGTCATGATTATTACTATTTGTCTTTGTTTTGTATATTTTTGTGTTTATCGATACTTTTTATGAATCAAATACGTGCAAATATGAGTATAAAATAAATAGAATTTGACAATTGACCATTCATAATATTATGAATATTATTGATTTGTTCAATTTGTGTCTATTTGTGTTTATATATTTTAATTACATATCTTAATTTCATAATAACGAATTATTATGAATTTGAATTGTAACTTTTACATAATATTATTGTCATGATTATTACTATTTGTATTTGTTTTCAATATTTATGTAAGAATAATAATAATAAAATAGACAATTATTATTTGATCAACCTTTTTGTGCTCCTGCCCAACACTACTCTATCTTCGCTGTACAACACCAACAAAAAAAAACATCGTCTAAACTATTCGTATATTTTAATAATAAAACATTAATTTCAAAAGCTAAAGTATAATTGTATATAGATCCCTCAATAATCATAATATCTCATCACATATCTCTAACAATACTAATATTAATGAAATGTATATAACAAATAAATAATAATGAACTAAGAGAAAAAAAAACATTTTACTTATCCTATTTAAATCATACAAAATCCAGTATATATTTACTTATTATAACAAAAAAAAAACACAACAATAACTAGATGGTCTATACCGTTTATTTTACTATAATTACTTTTCCTATATAATTTTCTAACTGACCTGTATTTTTAAACTATATTATATTTATTATTTATATTAGTTACTATTTAATCAATTTGTATAATATTAAACTATCACTTACAATAATTAACATAAAGTTATATCAATTTGATAAATTTGATAAATTAGAAGAGAGAGAAAGAAAGAAAGAGGAGTAAAAAAAAAAGAAAAGAAAAAAAAATATAATTTTACAATAATCCAATCATACAACTTACTAATTAAACAAATTTCAATTAATAGTTATACAAAAAAAATTATGCCTATTTATCACAACCAACACTACCACAAAACCCGAAAAAGAAAAAAATTATATCAAATTTATTAATAAAAAAAAATTATTAAAAAAAATTATTATCAAATTTATAATATTAACTTTATGTTCTACTTCACTACTGGTCATAATAATACCACATAATCATATTAAACTTCTATTGATTAATATTTCTAATTAGTTTCACCAAAAAAAAATTATATCATTAATACCTAAGCACTTCTTCCTAATATTACTACCAACACACACACACAAAAAAAAATTTATTATATTCACAATTTAAATTAAAAAAAAATTGTATACGAATATATAATAAAAAAAAGAATTTTCTAATTATTTATGTCCTCACGTCACTCACTTCACGACTCAATAAAACAATAATTAATTATCTTATAATAAGGCACTACAGATAATTACTAACATAATTCATCCGTTTATAATTTATAATCAAGTAAATCAATAGTTTTGCCCGTGAAATTTAAAAATTCAACCGTTAAATATTTAAAATTCAACTAGGCCCCACGTTGGGCGCCATTTTGTAATGTAGTGAAATTTACTAAATTACAAATATATATATTGTGACGAAATTAGCGCGTATAGGGTCCGTCGGGTCTTAAGAGCGGAAAAGTGGGGGGAGTAGTCCGGTAGTTTTTCGAAAAAACAAAAAAGATAGAGAGAGAGATCTTGACCGGCCGTGGATGGCATAAGAGCCCTCCCGTGACTTCCGTGTTTTTCCTTATTTTTTCGTTTTTATCGCTGTGATCTAATCGGCCGAATTGTCCCCGAAGCCGGAGGAAACCGAATTTTTAAAGTGCACCTCCTAGTGTCCAGTGCGAAGGAGATTTTCGTATAGGCAGCGGCCAGGGCGTTCTGCAGCGGATTAGCATCGCCGAGGAAACCTAGAGAACTACAGTGGAGCAGCTTCCAACCCTTTTGAAGGATCCGAGGTCAGCCCGAGTAGCTGCTTTAAAACCTAAAATCCACTGGCCCAGGGAAACGCAGAAGCAGCGGCGGTTCTAGCTAAAACGTATTGCGTGAGTACGTTTTCCATGTAAAAACCGGCGTGCGAAATTAGGAAAAGATGTGCGAGGGCGACGACTTCCCCTCCGTATAGCGCGTGCTTTCACCTGAATTTCTGCTTATTGAAAACAAAACCGTTTCTCTTCTCTGTACATTTTCTTTCTTTTTATATTCGTAAATAAAGTCTTATCACTACGGCGAATTCAATTTTTCTATTTAATGGTTTCACCTAATTAAATTCCGTATTTTACAATTTAATTCAAATGAACATTATAATATATATAATTATTTCCAACACTACTATATTATCTCACATAGGGGAGTTCCGTTAAATTCTATTTTTTTCACAATTAAATATAATGACACTTTTCATAATTTCACAAATAATTTCACTTTTTTTTTTAATTCACTCGATATATATATATATAAGATAAAATTTACATTAATATTATAATTCACCCTCACTACCAAATATCATCAACAAAATTTTAATAATTATTTAAAGCAAAATTTATTATATATATTAATAACAAAATAATATTATAAATAAAATCTTACCTCATAATCATTAAATAATTCTTTCTCCATATATTTAAATTTATGTTGTAATATTAAAATAATATTTCAAATTCCACTTACGATTATCCTTTTAATAATATTTTATTTTAAATTTCTGATATTCAGCCTTTTATTGATTATATTTAATTATAATATATCTCCTTTTATAATCGTTGTTGACTCCAGGGATAATTTATTATTTTGAAATATATATATTTAATTTTTTTTATTGATAATATAATGCGGCTCCACTCCTCAAACGTTATCACTACTTTATGAATTTTCTTCTGATTGAAAATTATTATATTATAATAATATTATAATTTTAACAATATAATTAACCACTACAATAATATGATAAACAATAATCACTATAATCAATAAATAACTATTAAACAATTAATATTTTCAATGACGATACATTATCCACTGATAACAATAGAATGATAATGGAAGATGGCTTTTTCTTTTTCTAGAAAAATCTAACCCTTTCACTGCACTGCTTTTTTTTAATTTTCACCAATTATGAATCCTCAAAATTTTCTTTACGCGAAAATCAAAATTCACAATTGGTGATTAAACAAATATAGTCCGTCTTCCCTTTCGCGCCGCGGATTCTCCACCGTGATTGGCTAAACCAACACAATATTAAATCGGGCACAAAATAAGAAGATACACTACTGTGCCGATAATTATGTACACTACAATTATCGGCCATTTCACGGCGGCACTACACTACAATTTTCAATCACTAACACTACCATATGTATGCACTTTATATATACATATATACTTAATACACTTTCCCGCCTATCTCTGTCCTTGTCTACTTCGTGCACACCAACGCCGCCTATACCGTAGAAACATCCGGCCTCATGTTAGTTTCACAAAATCAACAAGTGACAGGACATAAACACCAGATTCATCTCATAAAATAACAAAATTATTATCATCACTACTTACATAAATTACTTCAATACTACAGGGAGTACAAAAGAAATAATACATAATATATTATTTTAACATTTATATAGAATAAAAATATACATGTATACAAATAAACATTAATTATCTTTACTATTTCTTTTTCAGGTTAGATAAAAAAAAATAATTTTATTGATAATGAATAAAATATTCATTATATAATATTATGAATATTATTGGTTTCTAAGATTTTTGACTATTTGTGTCTATTTATTATTATCTTCACATTTTATTTAAATAAAGACATTCATTATTTTCAGTATATATAGAGCGAGCGAGAGAGTGTGTTTGGCATTGCTGTGGGCGATAAAGAATTTCCGACCGTACATCGAGGGATACAAGTTTAAGGCAGTAACGGACCACAGTGCTCTAATATGGCTGAGAAACCTGAAGGATCCGACGGGAAGATTGGCTCATTGGGCTTTGGAAATGCAGCAGTGGGAGTTCGAAATAGAGCACCGTAGGGGAGCGAATCACCACGTTCCAGACGCCCTGTCCAGAATGTTTGAGGATGAGGAGGTTATAAGGGGTATCTGCAACGAACGAAGGAGATTGGTGAGGCTCCAACCAAGTATCCAAAGTGGAAGGTGGAGCAGGGTAGGATTTACTGCTACTGTAAGGATGCATTGCTGGATCCTATCTTGTTTCGGGAAGAGCAGTGGAGACTGGTAGTGCCGCAAGAGTTGAGAACAAGAGTGATGACCTAGGCTCATTGTGAGGCAAGTTCGGGACATTTGGGAGTGGATAAGACATACGACCGAATAGCCCGGGAATATTACTGGCCTGGCATCTGGTACGACGTACATAGGTTCGTACAGGGATGTGTAGATTGCCAGAAATATAAAGTATCACAAGCAGGGCCGAAAGGATTGTTTGGAAACAGGGTAGTGGAGAAACCCTGGGCAGTAGTGGTGGCGGACCTGATGGAATTCCCTCCAAGTAAAAACAGATTTATATACTTGTTGGTTTTCCAAGATTTATTTACAAGATGGATCGAGGTACAACCATTGAGGTCCGCAGAAGAGAAAGCAGTGGCGAGGGCTTTTGAGGAGCTCATACTCTTCCGATGGGAGACGCCCAGTTACTTATTGACTGATAACGGTAAGGAATTTATTAATAAGTGGCTGACGGAGACCCTGGATGAGTATGGAGTGAAACATTTGACGACTCCGCCATGTCATCCTCAAGCCAATCCGGTGGAACGGAGTAATCGGATTCTGAAAACCATGATTGCTACGTTCTTTAAAGAGGATCATCGAGATTGGGATAAACATATCCACGAATTTCAACATGCTGTGAATGCTGCGGTACAGTCAACGACGCAGGTATCTCCGGTATTTCTAAAGTTTGGCAGACATCCCAGACCGGTGAAGAGTCTGAGAAGAGAAGTGGAAGGAGAGGTAGTGTTGACTAAAATGGATCCAGCCCTTTGGATGGATCGGGTAAAGAGTCTGGATGCATTGAGGGATTTGGTAGTGACGTTCATTGAGAGAGAAAGGGAACGACAAAAGAAACGTTACGATGAGGGACGAGTGAACGTGACGTTTCAAGTCGGTGAGTTAGTGATGAGGAGGAATCACGAACTGTCGCGCGCGATAATCAAGTTCTCCGCGAAGTTGGCACCAAAGTACTCAGGTCCGTATGAGATACTACAGGTGTTATCGCCGGTCGTTTACGTTATTGCCGATCTGGGCCGACGAATCTCGAAGGTTCATATTACGGAACTGAACAAATTCGTACCTCCTAGAGTAGTGTCTTTCTCTCCGATGGATATATCTTGTGTATTGCGGGAATATACATATATCTCGTTGTATGAAAATTTGAATGTAGTAGTGTGAATTGAATTAATTTAGTGCCTCCACGAGGTGGCCGATAATGCCAGTCCCGGAATTATCGGCATCTTACAGCAATATTAAATTTTGTATGAAATCGTGTTTTTCAAACGACCAATGAGATTGCACGATTTCGAAAGCTCAGGACCAGGGGGGAGCTTGAAGGTGTGTAACCAATAAGGGAAAGGGTTACACACGCAAGCTCAGGTGTAATTATACAAAATTTCAAAAATTCATAGTAGTGTCTGTTAGAAAATTTGGCTTCCTTTCGAGAAGAATGGAAAGCCATTTTTCAGTTTCATTATTGCCTTTGAGTAATACAACAGTATATCTGCTTTTGTGCAAATCTAAAGAAATTAAAAGTAAGTGAGTCATATCAATATAATAATTAAATTACCTTGGAAGTGGTGAATAACATCGTAGAGAAAGAAAGGTAGAGAAAAGGAGGATTCAGGAGGATATAATAATTTTATCATCAATTACTGAAAAGAAAAGTCGACACGTGGAAGCCAATATGATTTCGTTAATTAGTTATATATATTAATGAAAAATAAATATGAATTAAAATAATAAATAAAAATTAATTGAATCTTAATAGTATTTGAAGAAATACTTAATATAATTTAGATTAATTTCTTCGTCAATCCTTGTTAAAGTCACGCTGCAGTTTCTGATGCACTCCATTTTTTAATTCACGAATACACTGATTAGAAGTATTTTTGGAACGTTCACGAAAAACACTAAATTTTTAAAAATTTGCCCGGCAATTTATACTTTTTCGGAATTTCGCAAAAAACAGTATTGCACTTTAAAGCCTGCGTGGGCATGTCCTTTTTCGGAATTGAATTACTTTTTTGCTAACGTCAATTTTTCTTATTGGCTCTTTTGTCGATAAAAAAAATGCAGGGAGTTTCCCAGTGAAAAATACTTATTACTCCCACATATACATTATATATAATTGGTTAATTTTACATTTTTTTGCAAATTATATTTCTAATTCTTATTAAATCCTTCTTTTTATGGTTCATTTCATATAATTTAATCTAATTAAATACAAAAATTCTAATTTAGTATTGATTAATTAAAATATTTTAAATAAAAATACTCAGTTTTTCTTTCTTTCAAAAAATGTAGATAATTATTTTTATTGAAAATTGTTATATTAATCAATATTAAATTAGACTTTTTAATTATAAATAGTTTTAATTAATAACACTAATTATATAAATAATTATTTCATTAGAGTAATTAGTATAATTATTGTAATATTAACTTAATTTTCAAAAACAATAAAATATTATTTATTTGTATCTTTATTATTTACAAATATATATAGCTAAATATATTATATCATTTAAAAAATTATAATTATTGTATGAGTTAAAAAAAATTTAGTAAAAATTGTACATTAATTTTTGGGGGGGATACGGTGGTTAAACCTCCCAGCATTGAAGTTACCTGTATAGGGCAAATGATTTTCGATGGCCATCCGTGATTGGATGTTTTGTAAAATTGTGGGTGGAAGTATTTTAGAATACTAAATTTCAATTGGTTAGAAGATAATATTGTCTAAATTTACCAATCAAGAATCATTTTTAGTTTTATTCACAAGGAATATGGGAGTTTTACTTAGCATGCAGAAAAAATGTTAATTACTTTAAGTTTAACAAGTGCCGACCTTCGAGGTATATTTAATTAAATAGAAAAATTGTGACAAGTTGTTAGACATGGAGAACACGTAAATAGTTTAATTTAAATATTATAAAATATTTTTATTTTTAATAAAAGTTTATTTTTAAAAATATTTTTTTTTTAGATAAAATTTTGAAGAAATTAAAAATAAATCTTCAAACGAAGAAATAATAATAAAATTAAAAAAAACAAAAAAGGTAAAAAAAAAACATTTAAATAGTAGATTAAAAAAAAAAAATAAAATAATTATTCTTTAATTTTCAGATCCAAGA
Source organism: Eupristina koningsbergeri (assembly GCA_018907245.1). NCBI lineage: Eukaryota > Metazoa > Arthropoda > Insecta > Hymenoptera > Agaonidae > Eupristina > Eupristina koningsbergeri. The sequence continues at coordinate 11,879 of JACCHV010000198.1, forward strand.
AAAAATTATAAAACAATTAAGACAAGAAAAATATAAATTAACGATTGAAATAAATTTACTCAAGGACGGAATTTTGGTAAGTCACTAGACAATTAAAATTTTTTATACATTAAAATTAATTTGTTTTTATTGAAATAATTGTATTTTATTTTATTTCAGTCTCATAAATCAAAGGGACCACGAGGAAAAATTGAATTTTAAAAAAAATATGTAAATTTATTTATTAAAAAAAAGTTGTATTCAATAATTTTATTATAATAATAATTACAATTATATTAAAGATTTGTTTATTTTATTTTAACAAGTAGTTATTTTTTATTTTAAATATAATTTATAATATAATTAAATATAATTTATAATCTTTATAGAATATGCTATTATTATATTGAGTTTTGTTATCTCATAGAGTTGCAGTTTATTTATATGTTAGAGTGTAAATAATTTCCTTTTGATATTTGAATATGTAATTGATAAGTTTTTATGATTAGCGAACAAAGTTTAAATTTTGATTCATTCAATAGTTGTTTAGGGTAAATAAGTATAAATGGTTTTATTTATTAAAAATTAATTGTATACAATAATTTTATTATAATAAAAATTACAATTATATTATAGATTTGTTTGTTTTAATTTAGCAAGTAGTTATTTTCTATTTTAAATATAATTTATAATCTTTATAGAATATGCTATTATTATATTGGTTTTTCTTTTCTCATAGAGTTGTAGTTTATTTATATGTTACAGTGTAAATAATTTTCTTTTGATATCCAGCGAAGAATATTTTTATTGTTTAATGTATACAACTTTTTTTTTAAAAAATTCTTTACTCAATGTGTAATTGATTTTAATTTTTATTTTTAAATAGTCAATTTAATCTTATATTTGATGCATTAAGATTAATGTATTTAAAATTAGTATTTCAATTTATAAAATATTAAATTCTATAACAGTTTGATGATATTTATCAATTTGAGAATAGCTTTTTAATTATATTAATGATTCCTATTAAATTATTCTTCTTTGAATTAATTTTAAATAAAAATGCAATTTATAATTATATAGTCCAAACCACTATTGATTACAAATTATTTATTTATTCAATCCTGGTTTGAACTATATAATTATAAATTGCTTTGAATAATAAAAATTAATTGAAAAAAGAATAATTTATTAGGAATCATTAATATAATTAAAAACCTATCCTCAAATTGATAAATATCATAAAACTGTTATTGAATTTAATAATATTATATGAATTGAAATAATAACTTTATTTGAATCAATATTTTTGCATCTAATTTCAAATTTTAAACAGTAAATTAAATTTTAATTTAGATGCAGAAAGATCTTATTCATAAGAAAAAGTTAGAAACAAAAAGTAATTTAAATAAATAACTTAACAAGATATTTTAATTAAAAATAATAAATTCAAGAAATTTTTATATTTTATAAGTTCTTGTACAAAATATTAAATAGATTTAATATTATAAAAAATATTTATTAGTGGGAAAATTAAAAATTTTTTTTTCTTAATTGTTATAGCAGACATAGTGATATTCATATATAATTAATTGTTTTTGAAAAGAAAAATTTATAAAATTTTATATATTTTTGAAAAAGTCATGAAATTTTTGCATGACGTTTCATCATCATTTTTTGGATATTTTGACTTTTTGAATCAGTTTTGAACACAAAATTATTCATTTATTAATTCAAAAAAAATATTCAAAAAGAATTAATATTTATAATATTGGAAAAGAAGTTATGAATCACGTGGTGTTCAATTAAATAAAAAAATTAAATTCGTAAAAAATTTGAATAAAAATATTAATGGAAATTCCAAATAAAATTATATATATACTTTTGAGTATATCCGATATTTAATAATTTTTTATAAACATTTTTTTAAATAACGTCAAACAGCCTATTCAAGAATAAATAGATAAATAATATTCCGGAAAATTCCGGAAAATGCTATATCATTCATTGAAAGTTTGACTAAAATGTATTTTAAATATATTTCAATAGTGGAAAAAAGAATTGGATACATGTATAAGAATTTTCCGGAAAATCTTACACGTTCTTGGGAAAATTGATTGAAAAGTAACTTTAATAATTACGGAAAATGTGTAAAATTTACGTACATTTTCCAGAAAATTATCACTGATTATTGTGTCTTTAACATCGTTCTATCTTATCTTATGTGTCTCGTCGCGTTAAGATGTATTCTATCAATTTTATAGCTAATATACCCTAATGCGACGCGTCGCGTTAAGGCCAAAACGTCGCCGTAGGGTACTTTACACACATGAAAAGTCGCGTTAGGGTATGTTACGTATACATATATATATATATATATATATATTTACGTAACATACCCTAACGCGACCTTTTTTTTTTTATTTCATTTATTTATAAAATATGATGAAATAAAGTGTACATTGAAATCCATTTTCTTTTGTACACCATAGTTGCAAAATTATTTTGTTTTAGCATGCAAAGTACCCTACCGCGACGTGTATATATGCAATTAGCGTATATATTTATTATTTATAATATACATTACAAATTTTAATTATTAATTTAAACACTGATATACTAAAAAGTAATTTCTCGCAAAAAAATATTTAATGTATACATTTTTACTCTATTTAAATCAAATTATATATTTTTCATTCATCGAACATACCCTACGGCGACGTACATATATAAATCTTGTATATGGTCTTGATAGTCATATACATTACAAATTTTAATTATTAATTTAAACATTAAAATAGTAAAAAGTAATTTCATGCAAAAAAATATTTATTATATATATTTTTACTCCATTTCAATCAAACTATATATTTTTCGTTCATCGAACATACCCTATGGCGACTCACTTATTAACCTTAGTTCGAATTTTTTTTTTTTGAATTAATTTAAAAGTAATCGAAGGGAAGAAGGACTATATGTATTAATTAGCCAATTATGAATTTTCTATTTGACGTAAAGTTATAAAGTTACAACCAGCAAAGTGTATCTTTTAAAAAGAGCATGTCGATTAACTTTAAAAGAGGGTAGAAACATGGAAGAACATGTGACACAGTATTCAAATCTATGGAATCAACTCGCCGATATGGGAGATAAAACACCAAATGACGTAATTGCAATACTCCTCCTAACCAGCCTTCCGGAATCTTATGATAATTTGCTAACCGCTCTTGAAGGAAGGCCTAAAAGTGAACTTACGCTTGAATTCGTAAAGAGCAAATTGCTTGACGAATATAGAAGGCGTAAAGGAATTGAGGAATCACGTGGCAATTTGTGCAATGATACAGCCTTGTATACGACAGCTAAACCCAGTGAAAATGGCAACACACGGGTTAATAAAAAATAGTGCTTTTTTTGTAAAAAATCAGGACATATCAAAAGTGATATATAATTTTATTAAAATATAATTTTATTGGAAAAATAATTTATTGGATAGTATATAAATAAGTAATAGATAATAAATACTAATAATTAATTAAAGGAGAAAGAATTATTCTATAAATCAATAAATTATATATATTAATTAAAACAATCAACAAAATAAGGTTTGAATTTATATTATTAAATTTATTGATATTATTTTGATCATTTTAAATTTGTAACATAGATTTATTATTAAATATTAGTCGGTAGTGATTGTTGATATTTTATATTTAAAAGTTATTTTAAATTTTAGCCGAATCCCCTCTGAATAGAATAATCGGTAGTGAAAATTAAATATTTGTATCGATTTTTCATCTGAAACAGAAAAAAAAATATAATTAAAACATTTTTTTATTAATAGTTTTAGTTTTAAAATTAAATTTACCTTTATTTATTTTTCCTTTGATTAGAAAGCCAAGCTTTAATTTTTACAGGATTTTTATTTTTTAATATACCTATATTTTCGTTGAAGAATTCCCTCAACTCTTGTAATGAAGGAAATTTTCCTTCAGGATAATGTCCAAATTTGCTTAGGACTAAATTTTTTTGGACTTCCGTCCACCTGGTCCTTTGTATCGTTGTTGTTGTTTCTAAAAATTAAAAATATTAAACATAATATTACATACATTGGTAAAATTTAAAATAAAATTTCAAATAAAAAAAATATTTACCACAACTCTGTGATGGAATTTTTACAAGGTTATCATCAACGTTTCCATTTGAAAATAAAATAAAATGTAACAAATGTATTTAATATTTATTAATAATCTATACAAAATAAAAACTTACCATTATCATTTTCTTCGGCTTCTACAACCTCATCTTCTTCGGAACTATCTTCGGAATCAGAGTTTCTTTCCTGTTGGAATAACGAGCCTTGTGCTCGTTCTAAAATTTGTGACAATTTTGTCACATCATTGAGACCGTCATCTTGACGGTAAAATCTCTTGTGTATATCTTTATGGTGTCCCATAAATTCTGCGATGTTTGTAACATCAACTTCATTCAGATTTAATCTGATACAAGTGGTTGCGAAATGTTTTCGCAATTTCGTTCCTGTTAATAAACCAGGATTTTTAGCACCGCAATTATGTGCGTGCTTTCTCAAGCATTCGCACGCACATAAATACGAGTGCTCGAAAGATCTTTTATTTGGTATACCAAATATATAAGGATTTTGCGAACTAACTTTCGCCATTTTTCTTAATTTTAGAAGAAGATTAATTGATTTCCGTTGGAAATCATTTAATAAAACAGGAACAGTCCTGTTTAATTTCCCTCTCGTAACAAAACGAGAATATTTTTCGGCAATGCTTTTCTCATTGCTCGTTAATTCTTTAAATAATATATTGGGCAATTTTGCCGCAGTTTTAAATTCTTCAATAAGAATTCGCTGAACATCGCCAGCTCTTCTTCGATTAAATAATTGTATCGATGACAATAAATATCTGCCTAATTGCAGCCAATCATTAAAAACAAATTTTTTTTTCAATTCTTGATAAGTTCTTATCATATTTAAATTTACATATGCATGTAATTTATGGATGTCCTCTGCATCCGGCAATGTTCGATTTTTTATGCGTTGTAGATACCTTTGCGTATCTAGAGCCGTCCGATTTATATCGGTTATATATTCGTTATCTACTAAGTGTAGATAATATTTAATATCTTCTATGAAGCTATATTGCTTCTCTTTAATATATAAATTCCTTAAAAAAAGTGTTATTTTTTTTAAAATAGTTCCAATCGACGTTGCCGTCGAAAAACTTTTAAATCTCCCATTTTCATGGAGACCTGCTAGCTGTTGAACAGCTTTAATTGCCACATCATACCTAGTTGGTGTGATTAATGATTTAAAATCCGTTACGGATCTATCAATTTCTTTGGCCGCTATTAATAAACGACCGAGTAACCGCAATCGAGATCTAATCATTTTATAGTACTGCGGATCTTTATAATTTAGGCACAATTTATTGCCATATTTGATGATTAATTCATCATCTTTAATCATATTGACAATTTTATCTTCCCTCAATATAGGAAACACTTTTTTGCGTAACACGTCGGAAGCACATTCGTGCAATCGACCCGTTATCATTCGACTTCTAATTAAATTTTGTCGAATATTATCTTTAAATAAACTCCGATCGGTGCTAGTTTTGCATCGTTTCATATGACGACCCATATGAAATTTTGTGACGGATCCGCCACAATATACACAAGATATATAATTACTTGCATCCCTATTTTCATAGGGTCTCCTGATTGGTTTAAAATCACCAAGTATATTTTCTTTCTCAAAATAATTATATGAGAATTCTTTTTGCCTTCGGATTTTAAGTAAAAAATCCCTTCTTTCGTAACTACCTTTCGGTAATTCTTTTAATTTTTTAGCCATTTCGTCATTGGGGTGACACTTTTCTAAGTGTCTTGATAAAACTGCAATCAATTTATTGCACACTGGGCAAAATACCTTCTGCCTCTTCACATTCTTTTTTTGGCATGTTAATACCTTTAATTCAGAGGCGTATCTTCCTCTGACACCTTCGTGATTCATATTTAATAATCTACTATTAAATTGAATCATAGAAGAGTCATTCGTGTCATTATTCATGACACTACTAGTTTCTGTCGTTGAAACAGAATCATTTATGTAGCTATCATCGATTGTAGATGACATAATATCACTACATTCATTAATAGCTATAATAAAAAAAAATATTTTAAATAAAATAAAACAAACAAAATAATATCAAAAAACAAAAATACAAATTCATACATACCGCTGCTATCACTACAAGGCAAACTAGATGATGCAGTAGAATCATTCCTAAAAAAATTATAATTAAACATAACAAAAAAAAAAAAACTTTCTATTTCAATTTGATACCAAATATTAATATTACACTAATTATAAAAACTTTAATGAATACAAACAAAATTATATCAAATATGATGAAATTTTAATATTTAATATATTTAAGTTATATAAATTAATACAAAATAGACTAATATTAACAATTATCAAACAATATATTCATAAAATAAATGAAAATATATTCTTTCATTATTCGAATAATTACAGTACATTAATATTAAAAAATGTTATAAATTCAAACATTATTTTTTAACATTAATTGAAAGTTCAAGATTTTATTTATGGAATCATATAAAATTATACTAAACAAAACCAAGAAAATAATTAGAAATCAATAATATAAGTACATTTAATAATAATATTGTCTTTCTATTTATAAACAAATGGACTACGTTGGTTTTAAAGAACATTATAAATTGAAACATTATTATTCAGAATGAATATAAATTTTCAGATTTTCTTTATTGAATCCTAAAAAAATTATACTAAATACAACAAAAAATACATTCATAAAACAATAACAGGAGAAAATTAAAATAATAATATTCTTTTACTTTTACTAAACAAATACAATACATTGATTTTAGTAAATGTTATGTATTCAAACATTAGTCTTTAACATAAGTTGAAATTCACTTGTAAAATAACTTATAGTTTTATTAGAAATAGTTTTATATATTTAAAATTAATTGTATACAATAATTTTATTATAATAACAATTACAATTATATTAAAGATTTGTTTCTTTTCATTTAGCAAGTAGTTATTTTCTATTTTAAATATAATTTATAATATAATTAAATATAATTTTAATATAATCTATAGAATATGCTATTACATTGAGTTTTGTTATCTCATAGAGTTGCAGTTTATTTATATATTTGATTCTAAATAATTTTCTTTTGATATGTAATATGTAATTGATGAGTTTTTATGATTCAATTATTGTATACAATTAATTTTTAAGAAATAAAACCATTTCTAGTTATTTATCCTAAACAACTATTGAATGAATCAAAATTTGAACTTTGTTCGCTAATCATAAAAACTCATCAATTACATATTCAAATATCAAAAGTAAATTATTTAGAATCAAACATATGAATAAACTGCAACTCTATGAGATAACAAAACTCAATATAATAATAGCATATTCTATAAAGATTATGAATTATATTTAAAATAGAAAATAACTACTTGTTAAAATAAAATAAACAAATCTTTAATATAATTGTAATTATTATTATAATAAAATTATTCTATACATGTAATTTATAATAAATAAAACCATTTATACTTATTTACCCTAAACAACTATTGAATGAATCAAAA
>JACCHV010000199.1:0-17174 GCA_018907245.1 Eupristina koningsbergeri
ATTATAAAAATGCTTTATAAATACACTGTTTTGAAACTACACATCTCGGATTTTGAAATCTAAAATCCAATTAATAAAATATTATCTTAGAAATTGAATATGTCATGTTCGAAATTAAAGTTATCATACATTCACTAGTGCACTTTACTTTTCAACATGGAAATATCCTCTATTTGTATTTAAAATTATAAAAATGCTTTATAAATACACTCTTTTGAAACTACACATCTCAGATTTTGAATTCTAAAATCCAATTAATAACATATTATCATAGAAATTGAATACGTTATGATTGAAAATGAATTTATCATACACTAACTAGTCCATTTTACTTTTCAACATGGAAATATGCTCTATTTATATTTAAAATTATAAAAATGCATTATAAATACACTGTCTTGAAACTACTCATCTCGGATTTTAAATTCTAAAATGCAATTAATAAAATATTATCATAGAAATTGAATATGTCATGTTTAAAAATTAATTTATCATTCACTAACTAGTCCATTTTTCTTTTCAACATGGAAATATGCTTGATTTATATTTAAAATTATAAAAATGCATTATAAATACATCATATTGAAACTACACATCTCGGATTTTAAATTCTAAAATCCAATTAATAAAATATAATCTTAGAAATTGAATATGTCATGTTTGAAATTAAAGTTATCATACAGTCACTAGTGCACTTTACTTTTCAACATGGAAATATCCTCTATTTGTATTTAAAATTATAAAAATGCTTTATAAATACAATGTTTTGAAACTACACATCTCAGATTTTGAATTTTAAAATCCAATTAATAAAATATTATCATAGAAATTGAATATGTCATGTTTGAATATGAATTTATCATTCACTCATTAGTCCATTTTACTTTTCAACATGGAAATATCCTCTATTTGTATTTAAAATTATAAAAATGCTTTATAAATACACTGTTTTGAAACCACACATCTCAGATTTTGAATTCTAAAATCCAATTAATAAAATATTATCATAGAAATTGAATATGTCATGTTTGAATATGAATTTATCATTCACTCATTAGTCCATTTTACTTTTCAACATGGAAATATCCTCAATTTGTATTTAAAATTATAAAAATGCTTTATAAATACACTGTTTTGAAGCTACACATCTCGGATTTTGAATTCTAAAATCCAATTAATAAAATATTATCTTAGAAATTGAATATGTCATGTTTGAAATTAAAGTTATCATACATTCACTAGTGCACTTTACATTTCGACTTGGAAATATCCTCGATTTGTATTTAAAATTATAAAAATGCTTTATAAATACACTGTTTTGAAACTACACATCTCGGATTTTGAATTCTAAAATCCTATTAATAACATATTATCATAGAAATTGAATATGTCATGTTTGAAAATGAATTTATCATTCACTAACTAGTCCATTTTTCTTTTCAACATGGAAATATGCTTGATTTATATTTAAAATTATATAAATGCATTATAAATACATCATATTGAAACTACACATCTCGGATTTTAAATTCTAAAATCCAATTAATAAAATATAATCTTAGAAATTGAATATGTCTTGTTTGAAATTAAAGTTTTCATACAGTCACTAGTGCACTTTACTTTTCAACATGGAAATATCCTCTATTTGTATTTAAAATTATAAAAATGCTTTATAAATACACTGTTTTGAAACCACACATCTCAGATTTTGAATTCTAAAATCCAATTAATAAAATATTATCATAGAAATTGAATATGTCATGTTTGAATATGAATTTATCATTCACTCATTAGTCCATTTTACTTTTCAACATGGAAATATCCTCTATTTGTATTTAAAATTATAAAAATGCTTTATAAATCCACTGTTTTGAAACTACACATCTCGGATTTTGAATTCTAAAATCCAATTAATAACATATTATCATAGAAATTGAATATGTCATGTTTGAACATGAATTTATCATTCACTCACTAGTCCATTTTACTTTTCATCATGGAAATATGCTCGATTTATATTTAAAATTATAAAAATGCTTTATAAATACACCCATTTGGAACAACATATTTCGGATTATCCCTCTAAAATACATTTAATCAACATATTATCATAGAAATTGAATATGTCATGTTTGACAATGAATTTATCATTCATTCAAATGTACATTTTACTTTTCTAGATGTAAATGTGCACGATTTGTATTTAAAATTATAAAAATGCTTTATAAATACACTGTTTTGAAGCTACACATTTTGGATTTTAAATTCTAAAATCCAATTAATAAAATATTATCATAGAAATTGAATATGTCATGTTTAAAAATGAATTTATCATTCATTCAAATGTACATTTTGCTTTTCTAGATGGAAATCTGCACAATTTGTAATTAAAATTATAAAAATGCATTATAAATACATCGATTTGAAACTACACATCTCGGATTTTTAATTTCAGCATCCAATTAATAAAATATTATCATAGAAATTGAATATGTCATGTTTGAATATGAATTTATCATTCACTCATTAGTCCATTTTACTTTTCAACATGGAAATATGCTCTATTTATATTTAAAATTATAAAAATGCATTATAAATACACTGTCTTGAAACTACTCATCTCGGATTTTAAATTCTAAAATCCAATTAATAAAATATTATCTTAGAAATTGAATATGTCATGTTTGAAAATGAATTTATCATTCATTCAAATGTACATTTTACTTTTCTAGATGTAAATGTGCACGATTTGTATTTAAAATTATAAAAATGCTTTATAAATACACTGTTTTGAAACAACATATTTCGGATTATCACTCTAAAATACATTTAATCAACATATTATCGTAGAAATTGAATATGTCATGATTGAAAATGAATTTATCATTCATTCAAATGTACATTTTACTTTTCTAGATGTAAATGTGCACGATTTGTATTTAAAATTATAAAAATCCTTTATAAATACACTGTTTTGAAGCTACACATCTCGGATTTTGAATTCTAAAATCCAATTAATAACATATTATCATAGAAATTGAATATTTCATGTTTGAAAATGAATTTATCATTCACTAACTAGTCCATTTTTCTTTTCAACATGGAAATATGCTTGATTTATATTTAAAATTATAAAAATGCATTATAAATACATCATATTGAAACTACACATCTCGGATTTTAAATTCTAAAATCCAATTAATAAAATATAATCTTAGAAATTGAATATGTCTTGTTTGAAATTAAAGTTATCATACAGTCACTAGTGCACTTTACTTTTCAACATGGAAATATCCTCTATTTGTATTTAAAATTATAAAAATGCTTTATAAATACACTGTTTTGAAACTACACATCTCAGATTTTCAATTCTAAAATCCAATTAATAAAATATTATCATAGAAATTGAATATGTCATGTTTGAATATGAATTTATCATTCACTCATTAGTCCATTTTACTTTTCAACATGGAAATATCCTCTATTTGTATTTAAAATTATAAAAATGCTTTATAAATCCACTGTTTTGAAACTACACATCTCGGATTTTGAATTCTAAAATCCAATTAATAACATATTATCATAGAAATTGAATATGTCATGTTTGAACATGAATTTATCATTCACTCACTAGTCCATTTTACTTTTCATCATGGAAATATGCTCGATTTATATTTAAAATTATAAAAATGCTTTATAAATACACCCATTTGGAACAACATATTTCGGATTATCCCACTAAAATACATTTAATCAACATATTATCATAGAAATTGAATATGTCATGTTTGACAATGAATTTATCATTCATTCAAATGTACATTTTACTTTTCTAGATGTAAATGTGCACGATTTGTATTTAAAATTATAAAAATGCTTTATAAATACACTGTTTTGAAGCTACACATTTTGGATTTTAAATTCTAAAATCCAATTAATAAAATATTATCATAGAAATTGAATATGTCATGTTTAAAAATGAATTTATCATTCATTCAAATGTACATTTTGCTTTTCTAGATGGAAATCTGCACAATTTGTAATTAAAATTATAAAAATGCATTATAAATACATCGCTTTGAAATTACACATCTCGGATTTTTAATTTCAGCATCCAATTAATAAAATATTATCATAGAAATTGAATATGTCATGTTTGAATATGAATTTATCATTCACTCATTAGTCCATTTTACTTTTCAACATGGAAATATGCTCTATTTATATTTAAAATTATAAAAATGCATTATAAATACACTGTCTTGAAACTACTCATCTCGGATTTTAAATTCTAAAATCCAATTAATAAAATATTATCTTAGAAATTGAATATGTCATGTTTGAAAATGAATTTATCATTCAATCAAAAGTACATTTTACTTTTCTAGATGTAAATGTGCACGATTTGTATTTAAAATTATAAAAATGCTTTATAAATACACTGTTTTGAAACAACATATTTCGGATTATCACTCTAAAATACATTTAATCAACATATTATCGTAGAAATTGAATATGTCATGATTGAAAATGAATTTATCATTCATTCAAATGTACATTTTACTTTTCTAGATGTAAATGTGCACGATTTGTATTTAAAATTATAAAAATGCTTTATAAATACACTGTTTTGAAGCTACACATCTCGGATTTTGAATTCTAAAATCCAATTAATAACATATTATCATAGAAATTGAATATTTCATGTTTGAAAATGAATTTATCATTCACTAACTAGTCCATTTTTCTTTTCAACATGGAAATATGCTTGATTTATATTTAAAATTATAAAAATGCATTATAAATACATCATATTGAAACTACACATCTTGGATTTTAAATTCTAAAATCCAATTAATAAAATATAATCTTAGAAATTTAATTTGTCATGTTTGAAATTAAAGTTATCATACAGTCACTAGTGCACTTTACTTTTCAACATGGAAATATCCTCGATTTGTATTTAAAATTATAAAAATGCTTTATAAATACACTGTTTTGAAACTACACATCTCGGATTTTGAATTCTAAAATCCAATTAATAACATATTATCATAGAAATTGAATATGTCATGTTTGAAAATGAATTTATCATTCACTAACTAGTCCATTTTTCTTTTAAACATGGAAATATGCTTAATTTATATTTAAAATTATAAAAATGCATTATAAATACATCATATTGAAACTACACATCTCGGATTTTGAATTTTAAAATCCAATTAATAAAATATTATCATAGAAATTGAATATGTCATGTTTGAATATGAATTTATCATTCACTCATTAGTCCATTTTACTTTTCAACATGGAAATATCCTCTATTTGTATTTAAAATTATAAAAATGCTTTATAAATACACTGTTTTGAAACTACACATCTCGGATTTTGAATTCTAAAATCCAATTAATAACATATTATCATAGAAATTGAATATGTCATGTTTGAAAATGAATTTATCATTCACTCACTAGTCCATTTTACTTTTCATCATGGAAATATGCTCGATTTATATTTAAAATTATAAAAATGCATTATAAATGCATTGTTTGAAACAACATACCTTGGATTATCACTCTAAAATACATTTAATCAACATATTATCATAGAAATTGAATACGTTATGTTTGAAAATGAATTTATCATTCACTAACTAGTCCATTTTTCTTTTCAACATGGAAATATGCTTGATTTATATACAAAATTATAAAAATGCATTATAAATACATCATATTGAAACTACACATCTCGGATTTTACATTCTAAAATCCAATTAATAAAATATAATCTTAGAAATTGAATATGTCATGTTTGAAATTAAAGTTATCATACAGTCACTAGTGCACTTTACTTTTCAACATGGAAATATCCTCTATTTGTATTTAAAATTATAAAAATGCTTTATAAATACACTGTTTTGAAACTACACATCTCGGATTTTGAATTCTAAAATCCAATTAATAACATATTATCATAGAAATTGAATATGTCATGTTTGAAAATGAAATTATCATTCACTCACTAGTTCCATTTTACTTTTCAACATGGAAATATCCTCTATTTGTATTTAAAATTATAAAAATGCTTTATAAATACACTGTTATGAAACTACACATCTCCGATTTTAAATTCTAAAATCCAATTAATAAAATATTATCTTAGAAATCGAATATGTCATGTTTGAAAATGAAATTATTATTGATTCACTAGTGCATTTTACTTTTCACATGGAAATATGCTTGATTTATATTTAATTTTATAAAAATGCATTATAAATACATTGTTTGAAACAACATACCTCGGATTATCACTCTAAAATACATTTAATCAACATATTATCATAGAAATTGAATACTTTATGTTTGAAAATGAATTTATCATTCACTAACTAGTCCATTTTTCTTTTCAACATGGAAATATGCTTGATTTATATTTAAAATTATAAAAATGCATTATAAATACATCATATTGAAACTACACATCTCGGATTTTAAATTCTAAAATCCAATTAATAAAATATAATCTTAGAAATTGAATATGTCCTGTTTGAAATTAAAGTTATCATACAGTCACTAGTGCACTTTACTTTTCAACATGGAAATATCCTCTATTTGTATTTAAAATTATAAAAATGCTTTATAAATACAATGTTTTGAAAATACACATCTCAGATTTTGAATTTGAAAATCCAATTAATAAAATATTATCATAGAAATTGAATATGTCATGTTTGAATATGAATTTATCATTCACTCATTAGTCCATTTTACTTTTCAACATGGAAATATCCTCTATTTGTATTTAAAATTATAAAAATGCTTTATAAATACACTGTTTTGAAATTACACATCTGGGATTTTGAATTCTAAAATCCAATTAATAACATACTATCATAGAAATTGAATATGTCATGTTTGAAATTAAAGTTATCATACAGTCACTAGTTCACTTTACTTTTCAACATGGAAATATCCTCTATTTTTATTTAAAATTATAAAAATGCTTTATAAATACACTGTTTTGAAACTACACATCTCAGATTTTGAATTCTAAAATCCAATTAATAAAATATTATTATAGAAATTGAATATGTCATGTTTGAAAATGAATTTATCATTCACTAACTAGTGCATTTTTCATTTCAACATGGAAATATGCTTGATTTATATTTAAAATTATAAAAATGCATTATAAATACATCATATTGAAACTACACATCTCGGATGTTAAATTCTAAAATCCAATTAATAAAATATAATCTTAGAAATTGAATATGTCATGTTTGAAATTAAAGTTATCATACAGTCACTAGTTCACTTTACTTTTCAACATGGAAATATCCTCTATTTTTATTTAAAATTATAAAAATGCTTTATAAATACACTGTTTTGAAACTACACATCTCAGATTTTGAATTCTAAAATCCAATTAATAAAATATTATCATAGAAATTGAATACGTTATGTTAGAAATTAAAGTTATCATACATTCACTAGTGCATTTTACTTTTCAACATGGAAATATGCTCGATTTATATTTAATTTTATAAAAATGCATTATAAATACATTGTTTGAAACAACATACCTCGGATTATCAGTCTAAAATACATTTAATCAACATATTATCATAGAAATTGAATATGTCATGTTTGAAAATGAATTTATCATTCACTCACTAGTCCATTTTACTTTTCAACATGGAAATCTGCACGTTTTGTATTTAAAATTATAAAAATGCTTTATAAATACACTGTTATGAAACTACACATCTCCGATTTTAAATTCTAAAATCCAATTAATAAAATATTATCTTAGAAATCGAATATGTCATGTTTGAAAATGAAATTATTATTGATTCACTAGTGCATTTTACTTTTCAACATGGAAATATGCTCGATTTATATTTAATTTTATAAAAATGCATTATAAATACATTGTTTGAAACAACATACCTCGGATTATCAGTCTAAAATACATTTAATCAACATATTATCATAGAAATTGAATACTTTATGTTTGAAAATGAATTTATCATACAGTCACTAGTTCACTTTACTTTTCAACATGGAAATATCCTCTATTTGTATTTAAAATTATAAAAATGCTTTATAAATACACTGTTTTGAAACTACACATCTCAGATTTTGAATTCTAAAATCCAATTAATAAAATATTATTATAGAAATTTAATATGTCATGTTTGAAAATGAATTTATCATTCACTAACTAGTCCATTTTTCATTTCAACATGGAAATATGCTTGATTTATATTTAAAATTATAAAAATGCATTATAAATACATCATATTGAAACTACACATCTCGGTTTTTAAATTCTAAAATCCAATTAATAAAATATAATCTTAGAAATTGAATATGTCATGTTTGAAAATGAATTTATCATTCACTAACTAGTCCATTTTTCATTTCAACATGGAAATATGCTTGATTTATATTTAAAATTATAAAAATGCATTATAAATACATCATATTGAAACTACACATCTCGGATTTTGAATTCTAAAATCCAATTAATAAATTATTATCTTAGAAATTGAATATGTCATGTTTGAAATTAAAGTTATCATACATTCACTAGTGCACTTTACTTATCAACATGGAAATATCCTCGATTTGTATTTAAAATTATAAAAATGCTTTATAAATACACTGTTTTGAAACTACACATCTCGAATTTTGAATTCTAAAATCCAATTAATAACACATTATCATAGAAATTGAATATGTCATGTTTGAAAATGAATTTATCATTCACTCACTAGTCCATTTTACTTTTCAACATGGAAATCTGCACGATTTGTATTTATAATTATAAAAAAGCTTTATAAATACACTGTTATGAAACTACACATCTTGTATTTTAAAATCTAAAAACCAATTAATAAAATATTATCATAGAAATTGAATATGTCATGTTTGAAATTAAAGTTATCATACAGTCACTAGTTCACTTTACTTTTCATCATGGAAATATCCTCTATTTGTATTTAAAATTATAAAAATGCTTTATAAATACACTGTTTTGAAACTACACATCTCGGATTTTGAATTCTAAAATCCAATTAATAACACATTATCATAGAAATTGAATATGTCATGTTTGAAATTAAAGTTATCATACAGTCACTAGTTCACTTTACTTTTCAACATGGAAATATCCTCTATTTTTATTTAAAATTATAAAAATGCTTTATAAATACACTGTTTTGAAACTACACATCTCAGATTTTGAATTCTAAAATCCAATTAATAAAATATTATTATAGAAATTGAATATGTCATGTTTGAAAATGAATTTATCATTCACTAACTAGTGCATTTTTCATTTCAACATGGAAATATGCTTGATTTATATTTAAAATTATAAAAATGCATTATAAATACATCATATTGAAACTACACATCTCGGATGTTAAATTCTAAAATCCAATTAATAAAATATAATCTTAGAAATTGAATATGTCATGTTTGAAATTAAAGTTATCATACAGTCACTAGTTCACTTTACTTTTCAACATGGAAATATCCTCTATTTTTATTTAAAATTATAAAAATGCTTTATAAATACACTGTTTTGAAACTACACATCTCAGATTTTGAATTCTAAAATCCAATTAATAAAATATTATCATAGAAATTGAATACGTTATGTTTGAAAATGAATTTATCATTCACTAACTAGTACATTTTTCCTTTCAACATGGAAATATGCTTGATTTATATTTAAAATTATAAAAATGCTTTATAAATACACTGTTTTGAAACTACACATCTCGGATTTTGAATTCTAAAATCCAATTAATAACATATTATCATAGAAATTGAATATGTCATGTTTGAAATTAAAGTTATCATACATTCACTAGTGCACTTTACTTTTCAACATGGAAATATCCTCGATTTGTATTTAAAATTATAAAAATGCTTTATAAATACACTGTTTTGAAACTACACATCTCGGATTTTGAATTCTAAAATCCAATTAATAACATATTATCATAGAAATTGAATATGTCATGTTTGAAAATGAATTTATCATTCACTCACTAGTCCATTTTACTTTTCAACATGGAAATCTGCACGATTTGTATTTAAAATTATAAAAATGCTTTATAAATACACTGTTATGAAACACACATCTCGGATTTCACATTCTAAAATATAATTAATCAACATATTATTATAGAAATTGAATACTTTATGTTTGAAAATGAATTTATCATTCACTAACTAGTCCATTTTTCTTTTTAACATGGAAATATGCTCGATTTATATTTAAAATTATAAAAATGCTTTATAAATTCATTGTTATGAAATTACACATCTCGGATTTTTAATTCTAAAATCCAATTAATAAAATATAATCTTAGAAATTGAATATGTCATGTTTGAAATTAAAGTTATCATATAGTCACTAGTTCACTTTACTTTTCAACATGGAAATATCCTCTATTTTTATTTAAAATTATAAAAATGCTTTATAAATACACTGTTTTGAAACTACACATCTCAGATTTTGAATTCTAAAATCCAATTAATAAAATATTATTATAGAAATTGAATATGTCATGTTTGAAAATGAATTTATCATTCACTAACTAGTCCATTTTTCATTACAACATGGAAATATGCTTGATTTATATTTAAAATTATAAAATTGCATTATAAATACATCATATTGAAACTACACATCTCGGATTTTGAATTCTAAAATCTAATTAATAAATTATTATCTTAGAAATTGAATACGTCATGTTTGAAATTAAAGTTATCATACATTCACTAGTGCACATTACTTTTCAACATGGAAATATGCTTGATTTATATTTAAAATTATAAAAATGCTTTATAAATACACTGTTATGAAATTACACATCTCGGATTTTGAATTCTAAAATCCAATTAATAAAATATTATCTTAGAAATTGAATATGTCATGTTTGAAATTAAAGTTATCATTCACTCACTAGTGCACTTTACTTTTCAACATGGAAATATGCTTGATTTGTATTTAAAATTATAAAAATGCTTTATAAATACATCATATGAAACTACACATCTCGGATTTTGAATTCTAAAATCCAATTAATAAATTATTATCTTAGAAATTGAATATGTCATGTTTGAAATTAAAGTTATCATACATTCACTAGTGCACTTTACTTTTCAACATGGAAATATCCTCGATTTGTATTTAAAATTATAAAAATGCTTTATAAATACACTGTTTTGAAACTACACATCTCAGATTTTGAATTCTAAAATCCAATTAATAAAATATTATTATAGAAATTTAATATGTCATGTTTGAAAATGAATTTATCATTCACTAACTAGTCCATTTTTCATTTCAACATGGAAATATGCTTGATTTATATTTAAAATTATAAAAATGCATTATAAATACATCATATTGAAACTACACATCTCGGATTTTAAATTCTAAAATCCAATTAATAAAATATAATCTTAGAAATTGAATATGTCATGTTTGAAATTAAAGTTATCATACAGTCACTAGTTCACTTTACATTTCAACATGGAAATATCCTCGATTTGTATTTAAAATTATAAAAATGCTTTATAAATACATTGTTTTGAAACTACACATCTCGGATTTTGAATTCTAAAATCCAATTAATAACATATTATCATAGAAATTGAATATGTCATGTTTGAAAATGAATTTATCATTCACTAACTAGTCCATTTTTCATTTCAACATGGAAATATGCTTGATTTATATTTAAAATTATAAAAATGCATTATAAATACATCATATTGAAACTACACATCTCGGATTTTAAATTCTAAAATCCAATTAATAAAATATAATCTTAGAAATTGAATATGTCATGTTTGAAATTAAAGTTATCATACAGTCACTAGTTCACTTTACTTTTCAACATGGAAATATCCTCGATTTGTATTTAAAATTATAAAAATGCTTTATAAATACACTATTTTGAAACTACACATCTCGGATTTTGAATTCTAAAATCCAATTAATAACATATTATCATAGAAATTGAATATGTCATGTTTGAAAATGAATTTCTCATTCACTAACTAGTACATTTTTCCTTTCAACATGGAAATATCCTCGATTTGTATTTAAAATTATAAAAATACTTTATAAATACACTATTTTGAAACTACACATCTCGGATTTTGAATTCTAAATTGCAATTAATAACATATTATCATAGAAATTGAATATGTCATGTTTGGAAATGAATTTATCATTCACTAACTAGTCCATTTTTCATTTCAACATGGAAATATGCTTGATTTTTATTTAAAATTATAAAAATGCTTTATAAATACACTGTTATGAAATTACACATCTCGGATTTTGAATTCTAAAATCCAATTAATAACATATTATCATAGAAATTGAATATGTCATGTTTGAAAATGAATTTATCATTCACTCACTAGTCCATTTTACTTTTCAACATGGAAATCTGCACGATTTGTATTTAAAATTATAAAAATGCTTTATAAATTCACTGTTATGAAATTACACATCTCGGATTTTGAATTCTAAAATCCAATTAATAAAATATAATCTTAGAAATTGAATATGTCATGTTTGAAATTAAAGTTATCATACAGTCACTAGTTCACTTTACTTTTCAACATGGAAATATCCTCTATTTTTATTTAAAATTATAAAAATGCTTTATAAATACACTGTTATGAAATTACACATCTCGGATTTTGAATTCTAAAATCCAATTAATAAAATATAATCATAGAAATTGAATATGTCATGTTTGAAATTAAAGTTATCATACAGTCACTAGTTCACTTTACTTTTCAACATGGAAATATCCTCTATTTGTATTTAAAATTATAAAAATGCTTTATAAATACACTGTTTTGAAACTACACATCTGGGATTTTGAATTCTAAAATCCAATTAATAAAATATTATCATAGAAATTGAATATGTCATGTTTGAAAATGAATTTATCATTCACTCACTAGTCCATTTTTCTTTTCAACATGGAAATATGCTTGATTTATATTTAAAATTATAAAAATGCTTTATAAATACACTGTTATGAAACTACACATCTCGGATTTTGAATTCTAAAATCCAATTAATAACATATTATCATAGAAATTGAATATGTCATGTTTGAAAATGAATTTATCATTCACTCACTAGTCCATTTTACTTTTCAACATGGAAATCTGCACGTTTTGTATTTAAAATTATAAAAATGCTTTATAAATACACTGTTATGAAATTACACATCTCGGATTTTGAATTCTAAAATCTAATTAATAAAATATTATCTTAGAAATTGAATATGTCATGTTTGAAATTAAAGTTATCATACATTCACTAGTGCACTTTACTTTTCAACATGGAAATATCCTCGATTTGTATTTAAAATTATAAAAATGCTTTATAAATACACTGTTTTGAAACTACACATCTCGGATTTTGAATTCTAAAATCCAATTAATAAAATATTATCATAGAAATTGAATATGTCATGTTTGAAAATGAATTTATCATTCACTCACTAGTCCATTTTACTTTTCAACATGGAAATATGCTTGATTTATATTTAAAATTATAAAAATGCATTATAAATACATCATATTGAAACTACACATCTCGGATTTTAATTCTAAAATCCAATTAATAAAATATTATCATAGAAATTGAATATGTCATGTTTGAAAATGAATTTATCATTCACTAACTAGTCCATTTTTCATTTCAACATGGAAATATGCTTGATTTATATTTAAAATTATAAAAATGCATTATAAATACATCATATTGAAACTACACATCTCGGATTTTAAATTCTAAAATCCAATTAATAAAATATAATCTTAGAAATTGAATATGTCATGTTTGAAATTAAAGTTATCATACAGTCACTAGTTCACTTTACTTTTCAACATGGAAATATCCTCGATTTGTATTTAAAATTATAAAAATGCTTTATAAATACACTAGTTTTGAAACTACACATCTCGGATTTTGAATTCTAAAATCCAATTAATAACATATTATCATAGAAATTGAATATGTCATGTTTGAAAATGAATTTATCATTCACTCACTAGTACATTTTACTTTTCAACATGGAAATGTCCTCGATTTGTATTTAAAATTATAAAAATGCTTTATAAATACATTGTTTGAAACAACATACCTCGGATTATCACACTAAAATACATTTAATCAACATATTATCATAGAAATTGAATATGTCATGTTTGAAAATGAATTTATCATTCACTAACTAGTCCATTTTTCATTTCAACATGGAAATATGCTTGATTTATATTTAAAATTATAAAAATGCATTATAAATACACTGTTTTGAAACTACACATCTCAGATTTTGAATTCTAAAATCCAATTAATAAAATATTATCATAAAATTGAATATGTCATGTTTGAAAATGAATTTATCATTCACTCACTAGTCCATTTTACTTTTCTAGATGTAAATGTGCTCGATTTATTTTTAAAATTATAAAAATGCATTATAAATACATTGTTTGAAACAACATACCTCGGATTATCACTCTAAAATACATTTAATCAACATATTATCATAGAAATTGAATACGTTTGAAAATGAATTTCTCATTCACTAACTAGTACATTTTTCCTTTCAACATGGAAATATGCTTGATTTATATTTAAAATTATAAAAATGCTTTATAAATACACTGTTTTGAAACTACACATCTCGGATTTTGAATTCTAAAATCCAATTAATAACATATTATCATAGAAATTGAATATGTCATGTTAGAAATTAAAGTTATCATTCACTACTAGTCAATACATTCAACATGGAAATATCCTCGATTTGTATTTAAAATTATAAAAATGCTTTATAAATACACTGTTTTGAAACTACACATCTCAGATTTTGAATTTTAAAATCCAATTAATAAAATATTATCATAGAAATTGAATATGTCATGTTTGAAATTAAAGTTATCATACATTAACTAGTGCACTTTACTTTTCAACATGGAAATATCCTCGATTTGTATTTAAAATTATAAAAATGCTTTATAAATACACTGTTTTGAAACTACACATCTCGGATTTTGAATTCTAAAATCCAATTAATAACATATTATCATAGAAATTGAATATGTCATGTTTGAAAATGAATTTATCATTCACTCACTAGTCCATTTTACTTTTCAACATGGAAATCTGCACGATTTGTATTTAAAATTATAAAAAAGCTTTATAAATACACTGTTATGAAACTACACATCTTGGATTTTAAATTCTAAAAACCAATTAATAAAATATTATCATAGAAATTGAATATGTCATGTTTGAAATGAATTTATCATTCACTCACTAGTCCATTTTACTTTTCAACATGGAAATCTGCACGTTTGTATTTAAAATTATAAAAATGCTTTATAAATACACTGTTATGAAATTACACATCTCGGATTTTGAATTCTAAAATCCAATTAATAAAATATAATCATAGAAATTGAGTATGTCATGTTTGAAATTAAAGTTATCATACATCACTAGTGCATTTTACTTTTCAACATGGAAATATCCTCGATTTGTATTTAAAATTATAAAAATGCTTTATAAATACACTGTTTTGAAACTACACATCTCGGATTTTGAATTCTAAAATCCAATTAATAACATATTATCATAGAAATTGAATATGTCATGTTGAAAATGAAATTATCATTCATTCACTAGTGCATTTTACTTTTCAGATGGAAATATGCTCGATTTATATTTAATTTATAAAAATGCATTATAAATACATTGTTTGAAACAACATACCTCGGATTATCACTCTAAAATACATTTAATCAACATATTATCATAGAAATTGAATACTTTATGTTTGAAAATGAATTTATCATTCACTAACTAGTCCATTTTTCTTTTCAACATGGAAATATGCTTGATTTATATTTAAAATTATAAAAATGCATTATAAATACATCATATTGAAACTACACATCTCGGATTTTGAATTCTAAAATCCAATTAATAAAATATTATCATAGAAATTGAATATGTCATGTTTGAAATTAAAGTTATCATACATTCACTAGTCACTTTACTTTTCAACATGGAAATATCCTCTATTTGTATTTAAAATTATAAAAATGCTTTATAAATACACTGTTTTGAAATTACACATCTGGATTTTGAATTCTAAAATCCAATTAATAACATATTATCATAGAAATTGAATATGTCATGTTTGAAAATGAATTTATCATTCACTCACTAGTCCATTTTACTTTTCAACATGGAAATCTGCACGATTTGTATTTAAAATTATAAAAATGCTTTATAAATACACTGTTATTGAAACTACACATCTCGGATTTTAAATTCTAAAATCCAATTAATAAAATATTATCATAGAAATTGAATATGTCATGTTTGAAAATGAATTATCATTCATTCACTAGTGCATTTTACTTTTCAACATGGAAATATGCTCGATTTGTATT
Organism: Eupristina koningsbergeri; assembly: GCA_018907245.1. Taxonomy (NCBI): domain Eukaryota; kingdom Metazoa; phylum Arthropoda; class Insecta; order Hymenoptera; family Agaonidae; genus Eupristina; species Eupristina koningsbergeri. The sequence continues at coordinate 16,530 of JACCHV010000199.1, forward strand.
TAAAATTATAAAAATGCTTTATAAATACACTGTTTTGAAACTACACATCTCGGATTTTGAATTCTAAAATCCAATTAATAACATATTATCATAGAAATTGAATATGTCATGTTTGAAAATGAATTTATCATTCACTCACTAGTCCATTTTACTTTTCAACATGGAAATATGCTCGATTTGTATTTAAAATTATAAAAATGCATTATAAATACATTGTTTGAAACTACACATCTCGGATTTTAAATTCTAAAATCCAATTAATAAAATATTATCATAGAAATTGAATATGTCATGTTTGAAAATGAATTTATCATTCACTAACTAGTCCATTTTTCTTTTCAACATGGAAATATCCTCGATTTATATTTAAAATTATAAAAATGCATTATAAATACATCATATTGAAACTACACATCTCGGATTTTAAATTCTAAAATCCAATTAATAAAAAAATCCAATTAATAAAATATTATCATAGAAATTGAATATGTCATGTTTGAATTAAAGTTATCATACAGTCACTAGTCACTTTACTTTTCAACATGGAAATATCCTCTATTTGTATTTAAAATTATAAAAATGCTTTATAAATACACTGTTTTGAAACTACACATCTCAGATTTTGAATTCTAAAATCCAATTAAT
>JACCHV010000200.1:0-56614 GCA_018907245.1 Eupristina koningsbergeri
AAAATAGAATTAAAAATAAAATAATTTTAGGTTCATTTTAATAAAATTAGAAAATACTGGGTATTGAGAATAGTAATTATAAAACTGTAGTTGTACCTTCAAAAATCGTTCATATTATTTATTTATTTATTTGTATCTAATTATATTAAGATGAATATACTAGAAATCATTAATAATTCAAAAAATAGCATTAAAAATGAAATAATTTCAGAATAATTTTAATTACATTTGAAACTACTTAATTATGTGAACAGTAATTTTATATCTGTATTTGTACTTTCAAAAACCATACATGTCATTTATTTATTTCGTTGGATCTATTAGTATTAAGATGAATATACTAGAAATCATTAATAATTCAAAAAAATATCATTAAAAATGAAATAATTTGAGGATAAATTTAATTATATTTAAAAATTGTAACACCGCGAAATTCACTTTGCGTGAATTTTCCCGATCGGCTTTACAAATTTCTATAAGTATTTTTCGCACTAAAAATCCCGCACTCACTACTCGCACAAATTAACCCGCACACTAATGTTAATTGCACACTTTCTTTATTAACTATCGGGACGAGTTCCGTTATTAATATTGTTCGCCGTCGGGCCGACAAACCCGCGTGGTCAACACTACTTAATTTTTCTATGTAACTACGCAACACTACCGATTTATTTTCGCCGATATTTTAATTATTTAATATATCCAATATTACAAAATTATAATATTAAATCAATATGTATATATATAATAATAATAAGGAAAGATCTTACCAGTTAGCCGTTAGTTAATATTAATTAATAGATATAATTTCAACAGAATTATTTCGCCAAAGGGGTACGGCTTCCTCATGTATTTCCCAGATAATAGATTTGTATTTTATTAATATATATATGTATATTTTCCTCTCGGACTTCTCTCCCTTTCTCTCCAATGATTGTTCGCCACTTCCACAATAATGAAATTATTATATTTATTTGATTCACTTACTTTTAGATTTTTTTAATTTTCACTCGAGGGCAGACTCACTGTATACTACTCAAAGGCAATAATTAAACTGAAAATGGCTTTCCTTTGTTCTCGAAGGAAAGCCAAAATTTTATAACACACACTACCGAAAATTATTTGAAATTTTATATATTTACACCTGAGCTTGCGTGTGTAACCCTTTCCCTTATTGGTTACACACCGTCAAGCTCCCCCCTGGTCCTGTGCTTTCGAAATCGTGCAATCTCATTGGTCGATTGAAAAATCGACAAGAAATTGCACGATTTTATACAAAATTTATTATTACTGTAAAATGCCGATAATTCCGGTATTGGCATTATCGGCAACATCGTGGAGGCGATGATTTAATTTAATTAACACCACTACACTCGAATTCCCATGCACCGAGATATATACGTATTTTACAGTAATACAACCCGATATATCTTTCTCTCTCACTCTTACTCACACTACACGATCATTCTCTCTCACTCTAATCGTAACTCACACTACAAGAATAGGGAGCGCATCGTTCGCCTCGAATTCCGGTTATTTTCAAAATGTCCGGCCTCGTGACAGTTTGTAAACAGTGGAATTATTAACAGCATAAAAGAAAAAGACTACATCCCAGGCTGCTGCTGCCTTCGCTGAGGATTCGTATATTTATTTATTCTTCTCTATTATTATTTTATTAATCCCTGCTTTCACCCATCTCCCATAACTAATTAATATATATATTTTCATTACAGGTTAGTGCTAACAAAACAATAATGTTTTACATCACAAACTCCCCCCCTAAATCGTGACTTCCCCCGAAGTCACGCATTTACGAAACCTACTTACTTTTATTAGTTTCAGCTAGATTCTGGGGTTGGTCCACACTACTTTCATTCTTGGGAATTCACACACTACTTTTCTGTAATTTAGGATGGTCAACACTACCTTAAGGATTTGGGAAGGATTAGGGGAAAGGATAGGGATAGGAACAAAGGTGTTGGTGACCCCGGGAGCCCAGGGGAACCCCTACATGTGTAGTGATTTTCCCCCGAACACTCCCCCGATCACCATGGTCCGGAGGTCTGGGGGCATTTCGCGAACGTGGTCCAGGAGCCGGAGGACGGTGTCTAGGCCCACCCCGATCCTCCGGTCGGAGACTACCCGGGGTATTCTCCCAGGCAGTTCCCGACCCTCGGCCCGTGGGGCCCCCGATCCAGCCCTCCGGTCCACACTACTATTTGGGACTCCGTCCCGTCTGGCTACCCGTGCCCAATACTCCCGGCTGCATCGCGGGCAGTCGGACAGATCCACCCCCCTCCTCCCGCAGTTATAACAGAATACGTGGGCTGCCGGTTGAGGGCAATCCCTCCTCCGGTGCCCACGTCTCCAGCATATAAAGCACACCCCCGCGGGGGGATCTACTTCGGGATTAGTGGGAATTTTAATCAACCCCCCAAACATCGTGCCCGTCTCCCTCACGGGAAGGTGCGTATGCTCGCACCAATCCCTAAAGGGAGCCGACCTCTCCAGACGCTTCACCTTTTTATTTTTAGGTCTCACTATTGGGGGTGATGGGCGCCGAGTATTTCCCCCCGTCTTCTTGACCAGTGCAGATACGGGGATGGGCTGCGCCTCTAGCGTTTTCGGCGTTACCACCGTCGAAAAGACATCTCCCATCTCGAGATGCCTGTTCGGGTTGGCTTGCCGCGCCCTTCGCCGTCTCCTCCTCAAGGTCGAAGCGGAGGGTTTCGGGGGAACCGCCCTCACCCAGTCGTCTCCACTACTCCCTTCTGGGGTCGCCAATACCCCCTCCGATTGGGGTAACCCTAAGATTATTGGAGGGTTGATGGCCAATGCCATCATCCCCATTTCCATGTCGCCGGGGCGGTTGATCTCCTCCATCACCACCGCCTCGGCCACCTCCGGGGTCTCCACTGCCTCCATGGCCTGCGTAGATTCGGGTCGGTCCTCCTCCGGTATCCCCTCCAATACCGGTAGGAAGGGCACCGTCCCGAATTGGATTTTGGCGCTACTGGATTCCATCTGAAACCAAAAAGAGGAATTAGTTTGGCCCCCCCCAGTCATCACTACTTCCGAACCATTGGAGAGAGACACACTACTCTAGGAGGTACAAATTTCTTGAGTTCGGTAATATGAACCTTCGAGATTCGTCGGCCCTGATCGGCAATCACGTAAACGACCGGCGATAACACCTGTAGTATCTCATACGGACCTGAGTACTTTGGTGCCAACTTCGCGGAGAACTTGTTTATCGCGCGCGACAGTTCGTGATTCCTCCTCATCACTAACTCACCGACTTGAAACGTCACGTTCACTCGTCCCTCATCGTAACGTTTCTTTTGTCGTTCTCTTTCTCTCTCAATGAACGTCACTACTAAGTCCCTCAATGCATCCAGCCTCTTTACCCGATCTATCCAAAGGGCTGGATCCATTTTGGTCAACACTACCTCTCCTTCCACTTCTCTTCTCAGACTCTTCACCGGTCTGGGATGTCTTCCGAAATTCAAAAATGCCGGAGATACCTGCGTCGTTGCCTGTACCGCAGTATTCAAAGCATGTCTAAACTCGTGGATATGTTTATCCCAATCTCGATGATCCTCTTTGATGAACGTAGCAATCATGGTTTTCAACGTCCGATTACTCCGCTCCACCGGATTGGCTTGAGGATGATATGGCGGAGTCGTCACATGTTTCACTCCATACTCATCCAGGGTCTCCTTCAGCCACTTATTAATGAACTCCTTACCATTATCAGTCAACAAGTAACTGGGCGTCTCCCATCGGAAGAGTATGAGCTCCTCAAAAGCCCTCGCCACTGCTTTCCCTTCTGCGGACCTCAATGGTTGCACCTCGATCCATCTTGTAAACAAATCTTGGAAAACCAACAAGTATTTAAATCTGTTTTTACTTGGAGGGAATTCCATCAAGTCCGCAGCCACTACTGCCCATGGTTTCTCCACTACCCTGTTTCCAAACAATCCTTTCGGCCCTGCTTGTGAGACTTTAAATTTCTGGCACTCTACGCATCCCTGTACGAACCTATGTACGTCGTACCAGATACCAGGCCAGTAATATTCCCGAGCTATTCGGTCGTACGTCTTATCCACTCCCAAATGTCCGGAACTTGCCTCACAATGTGCCTCGGTCATCACTCTTGTTCTTAACTCTTGCGGCACTACCAATCTCCACTGCTCTTCCCGGAACAAGATAGGATCTAGCAATGCATCCTTACGGTAGCAGTAAATCCTACCCTGCTCGACCTTCCACTTCGGATACTTATTTGGAGCTTCCCCAATCTCCTTCATTCGTTGCAGATACCACTTATCCTGAATATCCGTGAAGGATGAAACCTCCTCATCCTCAAACATTCTGGACAGGGCGTCTGGAACGTGGTGATTCGCTCCCCTACGGTGCTCTATTTCGAACTCCCACTGCTGCATTTCCAAAGCCCAACGAGCCAATCTTCCCGTCGGATCCTTTAGGTTTCTCAGCCATCTTAGAGCACTGTGGTCCGTCACTGCCTTAAACTTGTATCCCTCGATGTACGGTCGGAATTTCTTTATCGCCCACAGCAATGCCAAACACTCTCTCTCGCTCGTGGTGTAATTTCTTTCCGCCGCGGTCAACACTCTACTTATATATAAAATTGGGTGTTCCCCATCCTCAAGTTCCTGAGTCAGGACCGCCCCAATCGCAAATCCACTCGCATCACACTGCACTACAAAAGGCTTACTGAAGTCCGGTCTACTCAGAACTGGTGCTTCTGTCAGTGCCTGTTTCAGTTTTTCGAAAGAGTCTTGTTGTTCTTCCGTCCATATCCAGGGTTGACCCTTCCTTAACAGTTTGACTAATGGGATTTTCAACTCTGAATCCTGCGGGATGAACCTTGAATACCACCCTATCATCCCCAAAAATCTTCTCAATTGTTTTACGTTATTTGGGGCCGGGTACTCCACTACTGGTGCTACCTTCGATTCATCCGGTCTTAATCCATTTTTGTCCAAGATAAACCCTAAATAAGTTACTGAAGTGCATCCGAATTCGCATTTCTTCTTGTTGATCGTTAAACCGGCCTTCACTACCTTCTCCAACACTACTTTCAGCCATTTCATGTGTTCTTCGAACGTTTCGGTCGCGATCAAAATGTCGTCCAAATACGCGAATATATAGGGTTCAAACTCAGGTCCAAACAGGGCATCGATTAATCTCTGGAATGTCATTGGGGCATTCGTGAGTCCGAATGGCATTCTTCGAAACTGCCACAGTCCTGACCCTGGGATGGCGAACGCAGTATACTTCTTGCTCGCCTCCTCCAACGGAACTTGGAAATATGCCTGTTTTAAATCTATCTTCGACAAGTATTGAGCCTTTCTCAACTTGTCGAGGATTCCGTCCATCGATGGCAATGGATAGGCATCTTTCTTCGTCACCTTATTCAAATCCCTATAGTCAACACAAAAGCGATAACTACCATCGGATTTCTTCACCATCACCGGTGCACTACTCCAATCGCTGGCTGATTTTTCTATGATGCCTTCTTTCAGCATCTCACTCACTTCCTCATGAGCCACTTCCAACATTTTAGGCGACATCCTCCTAAATTTATGTTTTACAGGGCTGGCTCCTTGCACATCAATAAAATGTTCAGTTAGGGTCGTTCCGCCGGGCCTTCCCGTGGCCTCAGACAAGATTGACTCCACTAACTTACTTATTTTCTTCTTTTCAACACTACTTAATTCCGAGATACCCGCACATTCAACCTGAATGACGGTATCTCCCGAATTATTATTTCTGGAGAATTCTCTCCACTCCCCCTCCCTAACGCGCCACATCCCTCTCCCCAAGCGCGTATCAAGGTCGAAGGTCTCACAAAAGTCCATGCCCAAAATGATGTCTTGGTCCAGTTGCTTCACTGCCTTTACTTTGATGATGGCTCGTTCTCCGTCTACGTTCATGTTAAGGGACAGGATTCCCAAGGCTCTGCTTATCGTTCCTGTCGCACATTTCACTCCCGTCGACGTTGGAGTCAACTTATCCTTAAGTTGTTCAGCGATTCTGCTTCCGACCAGAGATATCATGGCTCCTGGATCACACAACGCTTTATAGCGAACCCCTGCGATGTCCACGTCAAAGAAATTACGATTTTCCCATGATGAACTTTCCACTCCTCGGGGTTCCTTCACTACTAGAGAATCCTTTGTTTTATGATTATTATCGTCTTTTGATAATATTTTATCAATATCCAATGGATTTTCTTTATTTCTACACGACACTTCACTACGGTCTACACTACCTGGATCTTTACTACCAATAAAAGTAGTTTTCCCCATCTTCACTTCTTTAATATCATCACCACACTTCACAACACTACCTTTTTGTTCAGAGTTAACTTCTTGTCAGGATCTAACTTCTCCGCCGTTATTTCCGTCCTTGAAGCTGGCTCTGTATTGATCCGCTCGTTTTTCATCATTTCTGGATGTCCGGCTTCCTTCCCTTTATCCAAAGTTTCCGATGTTACGGGTAGATCCTTACACACTTCTTTTTCTGCAGAAATGTTATTTCCTACAGAAATTGCTAACTTCTCAAGCTCCCGATTATAAATTTCGGAACCCTGAGAAGGTACGCCACTACACTCACTTCTCACTACATTTAATAATTTATTTGTCCCTGAAATCACTACTGAGGGGGTGCGGGACAATTCAGCCCCCCCTTCAACCCATTTCCCAACTGGGATACCAAATTTTGACAATTTGGGCAGGTCCTCACCTCGCAATTGGGCCTGCCACATAATTGACACTTTGGCCCCGTATCTAAGGCATTATTGGGGCATTCTCTTGCCATGTGTCCTGTTTTCGACACCTAAAACAAATCCTATTAGGGCAATCCCTTGCCTTGTGTCCTACAGCTTGGCAAATGGCACACGCCCCATAAAACACCTCAGCCACGGGTGGATTATGACTAACACTTACTGTTGCACCATTTTCACCTGCTTGTCCTTGACTGGTCCAACCACTACCTGAAAACTGTGGGTTTTGCGCTCCCACCTGAAATCCATAGGGCTTCTTCTTCTTAAACGCCTTATTGAAGAAGAAGTTCGGTTGGCCGATCGTCGCTGGAATGATAGGTTGAGGAATACCTATCGTCGCCGGAACCACCTGTTGTGCAACAGCAGCCACATCACTACCTTTATCTTTCTTTTTGCTCTTTGACTTCTTTTCGACTACCTTTTCTGTCACCTCTTCCACTTCATCCACCTTCACTACTTTCTTCGCCTTTGATAATATCTCTTTTGGTGCTGCTTTCCTCGCTGTCATTTGTTCTGGTGGAAGTGGAGGTGCATATTTCTCTCGAAGTCCTTTAAGTTTCTCGAACCTCTGCCCATAATATTTGATATCTTCAAAGGTCTCCACGTTTCGGTCCCAAAGATATTCGCGATATTCGGGCAAAAGGTTCCTGATCGCCATTGCCACTTGATCCTCCATCAAGGGCGGACGATCTATTAACGACACTATATATTTAAAGCATTTCACAAACTCACCAATACTTTCCCCTTTTTGTTGTGTACGACGCCTCATGTCGTCCAACAAATCTTGGCGATCATATTTCTGTCCAAATTCGTCTCGAAATGCTTTTTGAAATTGTTTCCAATTTCTAACTTCTCTATAACACGATCGGAACCAACTACTGGCTTCCGATCGAAATATGCAGGGCAAGGCCCGTAACAATACCCGATCCGATATGTCACTGGTTCTTCGACACTCACTTAACCTCTCCAAGAAATCGTCTGGATCTTGTTTCTTGTCTCCCGAGAATTCCAATTTCCACCAATGTAAATATCGGATGGCTCGAGCTTCTTCGTCCTCTCCCCTTCTAGGTTTGTTCTTATGCCTTGTCCTGCGGTCAACACTGCACTCACTATCGTCTTCACTGCTATATTTTTCTTGTCGTTTTCTATTTGATTTTGTTTCCTTCGGCCTAATACGAGAAGGTTTCCTATCACGACTCTTTCTTGAATCGTCGGATAATCCTGCAGACTCCCTAAAACATTCGCGTGCGTCACTCAGATTATCCGACTCCGAATCATCATCATCACTACTGTATTTTGATTTAGTTTTCTTTAGGCGATGGATTCTTTTTATTTTCTCCTCGGTCTGCACTGCCTCATGTTGTTCGCTCTTTAATCCTTTCCTATATTTTTCGAACATCTGTTCGATAATATCAATTGGCATGGTGATCAAATTACCTGACACCGGGTCCGTAAACTTAATATTGTCGTTTCCATTCCCTTTTTCGGAAGTCTTTTTATGACTTTCCTTATTGTCCTTCTTCACTGGAACAGAGACATACAATACTGTTTTGGTTCCCATGGTCTCATATTGTAACTCACTTTTGCGGTCTGTGTCACTACCGGTATGCTCGGTAATTTCGCTTTCCTTAAATGCACCATCGATCTTATCATCCCAAGGAATTTTACTCATCGGCAATGATTTCCGAAGTCGATACCTCATCCATCGATTCCTAAGTACCAATTTGTCTCCACTACTTTCCAAATTCGATGATTCAATTAATTGGGCGATAGATAAATCGTCCAAACCATTAACTTCTCTAGTTATTCTCTGCGCACGCGACGATCTCACTACTAACTTCCTTAATAATTCTTCAAAATCTTCCATATTCACTCGATACGTAAAAAAAATTAAAATAAATCACTCAATATGGGAGAACAGGAAAAATATTACTAACTAATTCCCTATCTCGTCAACACTACTAGATTTATTCAAATCTATAATATTTGCGCCAAGTAGTAATAATAAAAAAAAATAATTTCCAAAATAAATTGCCCGTATATCAATATTAATATAATAAATATAAATATAAGTAAATATAAACAATAAATAAATGAGAAAATAGATTAAAAATAATATTAATAGTATTAAATAACAATATCAATAACAAATTCAAATACAATATAGATAGATAAATATAACCCTAATATATATATATATAAAATAACAATAATAAAAAAAAATAGTTATAAATATAAATATATATACATGTAAAAGACCAGTAATAATATATAGAGATAAATAAATCAAGATATTACCATAACAATAATAATAATAATAAAAAAAAATAACTAAATAAGTAAGGCAATAAATATATATTTGAATGTAATAATAAAAAAAAATATGACGTTGTTAACAAAATAAGCAAATTTAAATTTCCAATAAATTTTGAACAGGTAAATAAACTAAAACTATTAATATATAAAAAAAATTATTTATAATTACAACTAATCATTAATATGACTATAATAAAGAAGAGGGTAATAACACGGAAAAACGGAAAAAAAAAAATTTGAATAATAATAATGGGATAAAATTTTAATAGTATTATTTTAATGATTTTAAAATAGCTATTATTAACTAGATAAAATAAAAAAAAAATTTAAATTTAACTATGTATATAGATACGAGAGAAAAGAAAAAAGACGCAAAAAAAAAATTATTGATTATATATATAAAAAAAAAATATTTTATCTGAATAATTAAATAAATAAATTACTAAGTGTTATTGTATATATGTATATAAAAAAAAATTTCCTGGAAGAATAATTATAAAATATATGTATATAGAATAATTTAATTAGTGGTATATATATATAAAAAAAAAATATTAATATAAGTATTATAATGAACAAAATTATATATAAATATGGATAAAATATAGATATAAATAATACATTAGAATATGATTACATAACAAAACAAAAATATTATACAAATTTTAGATATACATTGTACATATAGAATAGAAACAATTTCATAAATATTTACTCTGGCGATTACCTTCATCCATACCTAAATAGGGAATAAATCATAAAATTCTTACAAAAATATTAAATTAATTTCGAAGATAGATAAGGATAAAAATATTTATATTTCTAAATTATAATATCCTATTCTAATATTTACTAAATTTTTCCTTGTTCTCCCAAACAAGGTCGACACTACCACACAAATATCGCAATATTTAATAATTGTACTTAAATTAATTTTACTCAATTCAGAGGAAAACGATTATAACAATTACTCTAATTATAATGAAATATAATTAATTAAACTTTTCAGATTAAAAAAAAAATTTTCTTTTCACAGCACTACACTTCACACACAAATGTAAAATTTCAAATTTCATATAAATTCCAAAATTAAAATTCAAAATTAAAGTTATCACGCAGTATTAATAACCGGGTCCCTGTTCGGGCGCCATTTTGTAACACCGCGAAATTTACTTTATGTAAATTTTCCCGATCGGCTTTACAAATTTCTATAAGTATTTTTCGCACTAAAAATCCCGCACTCACTACTCGCACAAATTAACCCGCACACTAATGTTAATTGCACACTTTCTTTATTAACTATCGGGACGAGTTCCGTTATTAATATTGTTCGCCGTCGGGCCGACAAACCCGCGTGGTCAACACTACTTAATTTTTCTATGTAACTACGCAACACTACCGATTTATTTTCGCCGATATTTTAATTATTTAATATATCCAATATTACAAAATTATAATATTAAATCAATATGTATATATATAATAATAATAAGGAAAGATCTTACCAGTTAGCCGTTAGTTAATATTAATTAATAGATATAATTTCAACAGAATTATTTCTCCAATGGGGTACGGCTTCCTCATGTATTTCCCAGATAATAGATTTGTATTTTATTGATATATATATGTATATTTTCCTCTCGGACTTCTCTCCCTTTCTCTCCAATGATTGCTCGCCACTTCCACAATAATGAAATTATTATATTTATTTGATTCACTTACTTTTAGATTTTTTTAATTTTCACTCGAGGGCAGACTCACTGTATACTACTCAAAGGCAATAATTAAACTGAAAATGGCTTTCCTTTGTTCTCGAAGGAAAGCCAAAATTTTATAACACACACTACCGAAAATTATTTGAAATTTTATATATTTACACCTGAGCTTGCGTGTGTAACCCTTTCCCTTATTGGTTACACACCGTCAAGCTCCCCCCTGGTCCTGTGCTTTCGAAATCGTGCAATCTCATTGGTCGATTGAAAAATCGACAAGAAATTGCACGATTTTATACAAAATTTATTATTACTGTAAAATGCCGATAATTCCGGGATTGGCATTATCGGCAACATCGTGGAGGCGATGATTTAATTTAATTAACACCACTACATTCGAATTCCCATGCACCGAGATATATACGTATTTTACAGCAATACACACGATACATCTCTCTCTCTCACTCTTACTCACACTACGCTATCATACTCTCTCACTCTAATCGTAACTCACACTACAAGAATAGGGAGCGCATCGTTCGCCTCGAATTCCGGTTATTTTCAAAATGTCCGGCCTCGTGACAGTTTGTAAACAGTGGATTATTAACAGAATAAAGAAAAACTACATTTCAAGCTGCTTGCTGCCTTCGCTAGGATTCGTATATTTATTTATTCATTCTCTATTATTATTTTATTAATCCCTGCTTTCACCCATCTCCCATAACTAATTAATTATATATTTTCGTTTGCAGGTTAGTGCTAACAAAACAATAATGTTTTACATCACAAAATAATTAATTATGTGAATAGTAATTTAAAATCTGTACTAGTGCTTTCAAAAACTATATATAATATTAATTATTTATTTGTATCTAATTATATTATGATGAATATACTAGAAATCATTAAAAATTCAAAAAATAGCATTAAAATTGAAATATTTTCAGGATAAACTTAATTATATTTAAAAATACTTAATTATGTGAATAGTAATTTAAAATCTGTACTAGTACTTTCAAAAACTGTATATATTATTTATTTATTTATTTGTTTCTATTTATATTAAGATGAGTATACTACAAATCATTAAAAATTCAAAAAAATATCATTAAAAATGAAATAATTTCAGGTTAAATTTAATTATATTTAAAAATAATTAAATATGTGAATAGTAATTAAAAATTGTGCTAGTACTTTCTAAAACTGTATATATTATTTATTTATTTATTTGTATCTTTTTGTATTAAGATGAATATACTAGTAACCTTTAAAAATTCAAAAAAATAGCAATAAAAATGAAATATTTTCCGGTTAATTTTATTCAAATTTAAAAATACTGGGTATTGAGAGTAGTAATTTTAAAACTGTGCTAGTACTTTCAAAAACTGTATATATGATTTATTTATATAATTGTATCTATTTATATGAAGATGAATATACTAGAAACCATTAAAAATTTGAAAAAAATATCGTGAAAAATGAAATAATTTCAGGTTAAATTTAATAAAATTTGAAAATACTGGGTATTAAGAATAGTAATTTAAAAATGTACTTGTATTTTTAAAAACCGTACATATTATTTATTTATTTAGTTGTATCTATTTATATTAAGATGAATATACTAGAAATCATTAAAAATTCAATAAAATATCATTAAAAATGAAATAATTTCAGGTTAATTTTAATAAAATTTAAAAATACTGGGTATTAAAAATAGTAATTTAAAACTGTACTTGTATATTCAAAAACCGTACATATTATTTATTTATTTATTTGTATCTAATTATATTAAGATGAATATACTAGAAATCATTAAAAATTCAAAAAATAGCATTAAAATTGAAATAATTTGAGGATAAATTTAATTATATTTAAAAATAATTAATTATGTGAATAGTAATTTAAAATCTGTACTAGTGCTTGTGATGTAAAACATTATTGTTTTGTTAGCACTAACCTGCAACGAAAATATATGTAGTTGTTAGTTATGGGTGAAAGCAGGGATTAATAAAATAATAATAGAGAATAATAAATAAATATACGAATCCTTAGCGAAGGCAGCCACGGCTTGAAATGTAGTTTTTCTTTATTCTTAAGCACGCTGTTTACAAACTGTCACGAGGCCGGACATTTTGAAAATAACCGTAATTCGAGGCGAACGATGCGCTCCCTATTCTTGTAGTGTGAGTTACGATAGAGTGAGAGAGAATGATAGCGTAGTGTGAATAAGAGTGAGAGAGAGAGATGTGTTGTGCGCATTGTTGTAAAATACATATATATTTCGATGCATGGGAATTATAATGTAGTGGTGCTAATTAAATTAAATCATCGCCTCCACGATGTTGCCGATAATGCCAATCCCGGAATTATCGGCATTTTACATTAATTATAAATTTGGTATAAAATCGTGCAATTTCTTGTCGATTTTCCAATCGACCAATGAAATTGCACGATTTCGAAAGCACAGGACCAGGGGGGAGCTTGACGGGGTGTAACCAATAAGGGAAAGGGTTACACACGCAAGCTCAGGTGTAAATATATAAAATTTCAAATAATTTTCGGTAGTGTGTGTTACAAAATTTTGGCATTCCTTCGAGAACAAAGGAAAGCCATTTTCAGTTATATTATTGCCTTTGGTGATACACCGTGTGTGATTCTGCCCTCAGAAAAATCAAAGTAAAATTATCGAAAGTAAGTGAGTTATATTAATATAAATAAAGTATTATTATTATTGTGGGAGTGACGAACCATCCTTGGAGAGGAGAGTGAGAGAGCCGAGAGGAATATATTTATTACATCAATAAAATACAAATCTATTATATTGGAAAAAACTTGAGGAAGCCGTACCCCAGTGGAGAAATAATTCTATCAAAATTTTATCTATTAATTGATATTAACTAAACGGCTAACTGTAAGATTTTTCCTTATTATTATTATATATATGCATGTTGATTTAATATTATAATTTTGTTTTATTGAATGTATTAAATAATTAAAATATCGGCGAAAATAAATCGGTTAAGTAGTGTTGACCACGCGGGTTCGTCGGCCCGACGGCGAATAATATTAATAACGGAACTCGTCCCGATAGATAAATAATAAAGTGTTCAATTAACATTAGTGTGCGGATTAATTTGTGCGAGTAGTGAGTGCGGGATTTTAGTGCGAAAAATATTTAGAAAAATTAGTAAAGCCGCTCGGGAAAATTTACATAAAGTAAATTTCGCGGTGTTACATGCTTTCAAAAACTGTATATAATATTAATTATTTATTTGTTTCTATTTATATTAAGATGCATATACTAGAAATCATTAAAAATTCAAAAAATTAGCATTAATAATGAAATAATATCAGGATAAATTTAATTATATTTAAAAATACTTAATTATGTTAATAGTAATTTAAAATCTGTGCTAGTACTTTCAAAAACTGTATATATAATTTATTTATTTATTTGTTTCTATGTATATTAAGATGAGTATACTAGAAATCATTAAAAATTCAAAAAAATATCATTTAATATGAAATAATTTCCAGATAAATTTAATTATATTTAAAAATACTTAATTATGTGAACAATAATTTTAAATCTGTATTTGTACTTTCAAAAACCTTACATGTCATTTATTTATTTCTTTGGATCTTTTTGTATTAAGATGAATATACTAGAAATCATTAAAAATTTGAAAAAAATATCATTAAAAAGGAAATAATTTCAGATTAATTTTAATAAAATTTGAAAATTCTGGGTATTAAGAATAGAAATTTAAAACTGTACTTGTATTTTCAATAACCGTACATATTATTTATTTATTTATTTGTATCTATTTATATTAAGATGAATATACTAGTAAACTTTTAAAATTCAAAAAAATAGAATTAAAAATAAAATAATTTCAGGTTCATTTTAATAAAATTAGAAAATACTAGGTATTGAGAATAGTAATTATAAAACTGCAGTTGTACCTTCAAAAATCGTTCATATTATTATTTATATATTTGTATCTTTTGTATTAAGATGAATATACTAGAAATCATTAAAAATTCAAAAAATTAGCATTAAAAATGAAATAATTTCAGGATAAATTTAATTATATTTAAAAATAATTAATTATGTGAATAGTAATTAATAATTGTGCTAGTACTTTAAAAAACTGTATATATTATTTATTTATTTATTTGTATCATTTGTATTAAGATGAATATACTAGTAACCTTTAAAAATTCAAAAAAAAAGCATTAAAAATGAAATATTTTCCGGTTAATTTTAATCAAATTTAAAAATACTGGGTATTGAGAGTAGTAATTTTAAAACTGCGCTAGTACTTTCAAAAACCGTACATATTATTTATTTTTTTATTTGTACCTAATTATATTAAGATGAATATTCTAATAACCTTTTAAAATTCAAAAAAATAAAATTAAGAATAAAATAATTTCAGGTTCATTTTAATGAAATTAGAAAATACTGGGTATTGAGAATAGTAATTATAAAACTGTAGTTGTACCTTCAAAAACCGTTCATATTATTTATTTATTTATTTGTATCTAATTATATTAATATGAATATACTAGTAATCATTAAAAATTCAAAAAAATATCATTTAATATGAAATAATTTCAGGATAAATTTAATCAAATTTAAAAATAATGGGTTTTGAGAATAGTAATTTAAAACTGTACTTGTATTTTCAAAAACCGTACATATTATTTATTTTTTTATTTGTACCTATTTATATTAAGATGAATATTCTAATAACCTTTTAAAATTGAAAAAAATAAAATTAAGAATAAAATAATTTCAGGTTCATTTTAATGAAATTAGAAAATACTGGGTATTGAGAATAGTAATTATAAAACTGTAGTTGCACCTTCAAAAACCGTTCATATTATATATTTATTTATTTGTATCTAATTATATTAAGATGAATATACTAGAAATCATTAAAAATTCAAAAAAATATCATTAAAAATGAAATAGTTTCAGATTAATTTTAATAAAGTTTGAAAATACTGGTTATTAAGAATAGTAATTTAAAACTGTACTTGTATTTTTAAAAAGCGTACATATTATTTATTTATTTAGTTGTAGCTTTTTATATTAAGATGAATATACTAGATATCATTAAAAATTCAAAAAAAAAGCATTAAAAATGAAATATTTTCCGGTTAATTTTAATCAAATTTAAAAATACTGGGTATTGAGAGTAGTAATTTTAAAACTGCGCTAGTACTTTCAAAAACTGTATATATGATTTATTTATTTAATTGTACCTATTTATATTAAGATGAATATTCTAATAACCTTTTAAAATTCAAAAAAATAAAATTAAGAATAAAATAATTTCAGGTTCATTTTAATGAAATTAGAAAATACTGGGTATATAGAATAGTAATTATAAAACTGTAGTTGTACCTTCAAAAACCGTTCATATTATATATTTATTTATCTGTATCTAATTATATTAAGATGAATATACTAGAAATCATTAAAAATTCAAAAAAATATCATTAAAAATGAAATAGTTTCAGATTAATTTTAATAAAATTTTAAATACTGGGTAGTAAGAATAGTAATTTAAAACTGTACTTGTATTTTTAAAATCCGTACATATTATTTATTTATTTATTTGTATCTAATTATATTAAGATGAATATACTAGAAATCATTAAAAATTCAAAAAAATATCATTAAAAATGAAATAATTTCAGATTAATTTTAATAAAGTTTGAAAATACTGGGTATTAAGAATAGTAATTTAAAACTGTACTTGTATTTTTAAAAAGCGTACATATTATTTATTTATTTAGTTGTATCTTTTTATATTAAGATGAATATACTAGATATCATTAAAAATTCAAAAAAAAGCATTAAAAATGAAATATTTTCCGGTTAATTTTAATCAAATTTAAAAATACTGGGTATTGAGAGTAGTAATTTTAAAACTGCGCTAGTACTTTCAAAAACTGTATATATGATTTATTTATTTAATTGTACCTATTTATATTAAGATGAATATTCTAATAACCTTTTAAAATTCAAAAAAATAAAATTAAGAATAAAATAATTTCAGGTTCATTTTAATGAAATTAGAAAATACTGGGTATATAGAATAGTAATTATAAAACTGTAGTTGTACCTTCAAAAACCGTTCATATTATATATTTATTTATCTGTATCTAATTATATTAAGATGAATATACTAGAAATCATTAAAAATTCAAAAAAATATCATTAAAAATGAAATAGTTTCAGATTAATTTTAATAAAATTTTAAATACTGGGTAGTAAGAATAGTAATTTAAAACTGTACTTGTATTTTTAAAATCCGTACATATTATTTATTTATTTATTTGTATCTAATTATATTAAGATGAATATACTAGAAATCATTAAAAATTCAAAAAAATATCATTAAAAATGAAATAATTTCAGATTAATTTTAATAAAGTTTGAAAATACTGGGTATTAAGAATAGTAATTTAAAACTGTACTTGTATTTTTAAAAAGCGTACATATTATTTATTTATTTAGTTGTATCTTTTTATATTAAGATGAATATACTAGATATCATTAAAAATTCAAAAAAATATCATTAAAAATGAAATATTTTCAGGATAAATTTAATTATATTTAAAAATACATAATTCTGTGAATAGTAATTAAAAATCTGTGCTAGTACTTTCAAAAACTGTATATATTATTTATTTATTTATTTGTTTCTATTTATATTAAGATGAGTATACTAGAAATCATTAAAAATTCAAAAAAATATCATTAAAAATGAAATAATTTTAGATTAATTTTAATAAAATTTGAAAATACTGGGTATTAAGAATAGTAATTTAAAACTGTACTTGTATTTTCAAAAACCGTACATATTATTTATTTATTTATTTGTATCTTTTTGTATTAAGATGAATATAATAGAAATCATTAAAAATTCAAAAAAATAGCATTAAAAATCAAATAATTTCAGGTTAATTTTAATACAATTTGAAAATACTTAATTATGTGAACAGTAATTTTAAATCTGTATTTGTACTTTCAAAAACCATACATATCATTTATTTATTTCGTGGGATCTATTAGTATTAAGATGAATATACTAGAAATCATTAAAAATTCAAGAAAATATCGATAAAAATGAAATAATTTCAGATTAATTTTAATAAAATTTGAAAATACTGGGTATTGAGAATAGTAATTATAAAACTGTAGTTGTACCTTCAAAAACCGTTCATATTATTATTTATATATTTGTATCTTTTGTATTAAGATGAATATAATAGAAATCATTATAAATTAAAAAAAATAGCATTAAAAATCAAATAATTTCAGGTTAATTTTAATAAAATTTAAAAATACTGGGTATTAAGAATAGTAATTTAAAACTGTACTTGTATTTTCAAAAACCGTACATATTATTTATTTATTTATTTGTATGTTTTTGTATTAAGATGAATATACTAGGAACCTTTTAAAATTCAAAAAAATATCATTAAAAATGAAATAATTTCAGGATAAATTTAATTATATTTAAAAATAATTAATTATGTGAATAGTAATTTAAAAATTGTGCTATTACTTTCAAAAACTGTATATATTATTTATTTATTTATTTGTATCTTTTTGTATTAAGATGAATATACTAGTAAACTTAAAAATTCAAAAATTAGCATTAAAAATGAAATAATTTCAGGATAAATTTAATTATATTTAAAAATACTTAATTATGTGAATAGTAATTTAAAATCTGTACTAGTATTTTCAATAACCGTATATATTATTTATTTATTTATTTGTATCTATTTGTATTAAGATGAATTTACTAGTAACCTTTTAAAATTCAAAAAAATAGAATTAAAAATAAAATAATTTCAGGTTCATTTTAATAAAATTTGAAAACACTGGATATTAAAAATAGTAATTTAAAACTGTACTTGTATATTCAAAAACCGTACATATTATTTATTTATTTATTTGTATCTAATTATATTAAGATGAATATACTAGAAATCATTAAAAATTTGAAAAAAAGCAATAAAAATAAAATAATTTTAGGTTCATTTTAATAAAATTTGAAAATACTGGGTATTGAGAATAGTAATTTTAAAACTGTAGTTGTACCTTCAGAAACCGTACATATTATTTATTTATTTATTTGTATGTTTTTGTATTAAGATGAATATACTAGTAACCTTTTAAAATTCAAAAAAATAGAATTAAAAATAAAATAATTTCAGGTTCATTTTAATAAAATTCGAAAACACTGGATATTGAGAATAGTAATTATAAAACTGTAGTTGTACCTTCAAGAACCGTACATATTATTTATTTATTTATTTGTATTGTGACGAAATTAGCGCGTATAGGGTCCGTCGGGTTTTAAGAGCGGAAAAGTGGGGGGAGTAGTCCGGTAGTTTTTCGAAAAACTAACAAAAAAGGAAGAGGCAGAGAGAACTTGACCGGCCGCGAGTGGCACAAGAGCCCTACTCGATTTTCCAATTTTTTCGTGTGTTTTTCCTGCGATCGTCGCCTTGAACGTATAAGTGTCTACCCTTTTTGGAACCCCGAGCTGATATACGTGGGAGTAGCCGAAACATTCTTCAAGGTTCTTCCTAGAGTGCCCAGGCTGAGGCACTAAAACTTCTCCAGGACCATCCCGAGGGGCTGAAAGTTCACCCGAGACCTCGACGACCTAGCGGAGAAGCGTAGGCGAGAAATTATAGCGTGCGGACTCCGTGAGTACATAAAAATTGTAGATCGAATTAACCCGATAGCGTAATTTAATGAGGAAAACGCATTTTTCCTCCGCGCGACATTGACTTCAATTTAACTCGGGCAGTTTCTTTAAATTACATATGTATAACGTAATTAATAATGAATTAAATTCATGAAATATTCACTGTTGTTATTTATAACACATTATATGGCGCCCAAAAACAAATACCCGCGTTCGCAAATATAATTATAATTGTCAAATTTTTTATTATTAAGAATAAATATACGTATATGCGTCAGATTTAAAAATTTCAAATGTACGCGTGAGCGGCGCGAATTCTTGGAACTACGACATAGCGTCAGTACGCGGAAAATTCGTAGAAAAAGAACAAAGCGGACGAATTACGAAATTTTAAAAAATACATATCTGTAAAACCCATTTGTTATTTTGTAAAATAGACATTGGTGACCTTTCTCCTCTTTCAAATTTCTTTATCTTTCCTCGAACGGAAAGAAAATAAATAAAATAACTTAAACTTGTTTATATTATAAATTGATAAAATTTTTTTTTCTTTTTTATGTAAATATAATTATGAAATTATTTTAATAAATAACTAAAATAAACCGTATGTCTATTCTATTATTTAAAAGAATAATCACATAATTTCAGTTACAACTAACAGTCAATTTTTGTTTTTTTTTCACAATGAATTGAGTTAATTTATATAGATTATTAAATTTATAATATATTACATTGAATAGAATAATAATTTCATATACAAGCCCTTAATTATTATAAGTATCAGAAACACATTAAATATAAAAGAACAGTATATTTACAAATTACTTAATATTTTCAAATTAACTACAGTATTGATTTAATCAAAATTTTGTTTAAATATATAATTCTAACAAAGTCTATAATTACATACCTTTTTTTCTCTTTATAATAACTAATAAATCATAAATATCATTAAATTTTATCAATAAATACAATCAATTAGAGAATTATATTACTTTTCACAATAATAAACTCAATAAATTCTTAAGCGATAATGTCAATTTGACATTTTATAATAAAATCATAAAATTTTTTTTTCGGATATGTAATTAAATGGTTTAAATTAATTATAAACCTACAATTCATTTAATTAATATGAATATGTATTACAAAAAAATTTTAAACTGATATACAAAAGATAATAACATAATATAAAATTCTTGAATTTAGAATAATAAAATACATAATTTACACTTTAAGAAATAGAAAGAATTTAAACAAACTTTTTCTGATTAAATTTTAATACAAGATAATTACAATTAAATAAATAATCAATTCATTCATTTATTATATATTGAACAATAAAACTTATTATATAAATTGACAGATCCCATTTTGAGGTTATAAAATAAAAATTTGTAATTCAAAAACTATAAAACTATAAATGAAACAGATAAATAAAAAGTTTAGTTTGATTAATAAATATAAATACAAAATAAAATCAATTTAAATAAATCTAGAACTGAATAAGTAAACTTTGAAATACATATTAACAATAAAATCTGAATAATATCTTATGCGACAAAAAGTATTTATACTTATGTAGTAAAATCATACAAAATTTTGATTTATAAATACACCCACTATATATTCTGAACAAATTTAACAAATATATAACAAATTTATAAAATTTAAAATAAATTTAGGTTTCTCAAATAAGATATTAAAAACTAAAACTATTTAAACCAAAGTAAATAGAATATTAAATTGTGTTCTCATAGTGTTCTTAGATATAAGAAATTGAACATGTAATTTTTTTTCTCTTCTCTTTTCGTTCAATTAAAACTATTTTATTGTAATAGTTGAACTTAAGTAAAAGTTTTTTTTATATACATCTGGCTTTATTAAATAATTTCTTTTGACATTAGTATTAATAAACCTTTTAATAAAGAAGTATGTACCCTCCCATTCAAAATTATTGTGTACTAATATGAATGATAATATATAAATTAGATACACAAATAATAATATTGAAATAAAAACTAAATCATTTAAATGATAGTAGATGAAATAGATAATTTGAAAATAAAGTAATTTTTCTAAAAACAAAAAGTTTTTAATTGATGATACTTTTACTGTTCTTGATGTTTTTTTTTTCTCTACAAATAATAATATAAAATTATAAAAATTTACCTAATAAGACAATTATCACTATTTGTATAATTAACTATTATAAAATTATAGCTAAAGTACAGTTGATAAATTAAATAAATTTGAAACTATACAGTATATTGACAGTAGTAATTTAAATTATAATGTTTTCTTTTATACAAAATCACTAATTTAATTAAAAGATATTATACAATCCAGTCAAAATTCTAAAAGGTCACCAACAATAAATAAACAATTAATAAATTATTACTAAAATATTAATATAAATAAAATCAAATATATGACATAGTAAAACAACAAATGTGATATATTTAATATTAATTGTGTGTACCTAGGCTTAACTGCAGCAAGTGGCATGTAACTTTGCTTATAATGCGCTAAAGTAAAATAGATACCTAGGCATGAATTGTGTGATCTCTTTCATAAAATTTCTTAAAATTTACCTTTCATACTAATAAAAATCTAGTTCTCTAGTGTATTTATTTTCCATTTTCCACAATTATAATATGCTAAAACTATCTATTTATCTATAAATTCTTATAAAATTTCTACTATACTTGTTTATATTTATACTATATGAATATTATAATATTTTATAATCATTACATAATTAATAATTATACATATATTGTTCTCTTCGCCCATATATATTACCGATTTCCCACGTCATAATAGAGAATTATCCGTGCGAATCTATAGATCTTGTAGACGCGTACCCGCTAAACTTGCACCGTTAAAATTAACCTACACGGCGACTTAATACGCATTACATCTACCTTAGAATTGTATCTGAAATTTTGTAAAGTCGAGTCAACTCCTATCCTATATAAAAATCCATCATCATGTCTCGGTCAGATATGTCATTAGAGGACATGGACTTGATTAATTGGGAAGTACAAGAAGAAGCAAGCGATATTCAAACCAACTACACAGTAATAGATCAGATACAGTATAAATTAGCAGATCTATGTAAAACAAATAATACAATAATAAAGCGCCTAGATGAAACAATGGAATTAGTACATCAGCTGCATAAAGATCAAGATAAACTAACAGAAATAGTACATGTATTGACGAAAGAAGTGACGGCGCTAAAATCGCAAGAAACTCAAAGACAAAGGGTTAATTTTCAAGATACTTTTGATATCCAATATCAACGACAACAACATCCACCTGCGAGCACGCCTACTAACACCTTTAACACTTCAAATACGCCACACTGGCCAATTAGACAACCCCTACGATCTTCTGGGAGCGGGGGGACATCCGTGCATGACACGTATGTAAATAGCCAGCAAACCCCACAGAATTCCATGAACTCTACAGCGCCATGGAAATGGGACGTCGCAAGGACAGTGCGACAATGGAAGATACGCTTTTCTGGGAACGATGGTTCAAGTATTGAAGAGTTCCTTCAGCGAGTTCAGGAATGCTGCGCGTTAACGCCACTGTCTGACCAAGAACTCATTAGTGCAATGACCGAAGTGCTTGAGGGTCCAGCACTGAATTGGTATCGTCAATCGAAGCACGAGTGGAGAACTTGGGCAGAATTCTGCAGGGCAGCACGCCGATGTTATGGCGTAGACTACAAGTTTCAGGGCCGTCTTGCACTGGAGGCAGAAAAACGAACTCAAGGCAAAGGAGAGCCAGTGCGCGATTATATCTTCTGCTTACTAGCGATTTTAAATAAATTCGACGAACCATGGAGCTCGGCTAAACAATTGCATTTACTGCACAGGAATCTGTTACCAGAGATTAAAAAGCTGGTTCCGGAGGAAAAGGTTACAAGCGTCGATCGCCTACTTGACTTAGCCAGAACGGCAGAAGACATGCTTTCTGAGGAAAGAAATTACAGACCACCTCCACGTCCAGAAGATAGTTTACTGCCAGAGCTGGCATTTAAACCTCAAGATCGCCGCAAGGACCAGAACGCGTTTAAAACAGCCGCGGTTAGTTCTAAACCTCCTAGCCCAAAAGCCAGTCCGAAGAGTACGCCTAAACAGGAACCGTCAAGACGTTCAAGTCTGGAGGACGTACTGAAGGAGGTAGTTGGGCTGCTCGCTAAAATCCATCCGTCGCGGACGTTCAAAGGAAAGCCTACGGATAAGAAGGGTAGCCCAAAACCTTTTAGGAAGCGTACGCCAAAGAAAAGCCATAATAAGGAAAAGGCTAAAGGTCCTGATGCCAATGTGGAGTGTTGGGGTTGTGCGTGGCCTGGTTACACGCTGAAAACTTGTCCGGAATGCGCGGGAAAAGCTCAAGGGCGCAAACGCGAGAGGTCTGCGTCGCCCCCATCATCCGCGGAGAGGCCTCAGTAGTTAGTGAGGAATTGGGAACAGTCGCCGGCATGTATACTCGATGGTATACAGAGATTGAATCGGGCGGCTATCGCATTTTAGCACTAATTGATTCCGGCGCAGCGCGTACCGTTATAGGACCGATAGGGCTACTGATAGCTACTGCAACGAACCGTTTAGTCCGCTGCACTCCTAACGCGGTAGTTCGCCTGGCTGATGGAAGGTCCGAGCCGATTCTCGGAGAAGTAAAGTTACCTTTATCCCTTGCAGGTCGGGTGGCAGATTTAGACATGGTTATCCTAAAGAACTTGGAAGCCGAATGTCTATTAGGGGCTGATTTCCTACGCGTGTTTGATGCTGTTTTACACCCGCGCGAAAACCAGTTGACTATCGATGGAAGCGACGCCGTAATCCGTTTGGATGCGTACGCAGTATCTCCGGTCAGTATGAACGCGATTTCGCCGATAGGGCTTGCAGATGTAGATGCAGCCCAGCGGTCGCAAGTTATGAAGCTGGTAGACCGTATTCTCACGTCTGAGGATACCGAGATAGGGTGCACCAATTTAGCGGAGCATCGCATTGAGGTTGGAGAAGCAGCACCGATAAAACAGCGCTACTATCCCGTCTCTCCCAAAATCGAGGAGGAGATGCACCGGCAGGTACGGGAAATGTTAAAACAAGGCCTGATAAGGAAATCCACGAGCGAGTGGTCGAGCCCCGTGGTAATGGTTCGTAAGAAAGATGGCGCGTACCGCTTTTGTGTCGATTACCGAAAGCTAAACGCCGTGTCAAAGGTACCAGCGTATCCGCTACCTTATATGGATGTCATCTTACGGAAATTACGTCATGCGAAGTATATTTCTACGCTGGATTTGAGTAGTGCGTACCATCAAATCCCGTTAGCGAAAGAGTCACGACATTTGACAGCCTTTACAGTGCCTGGCCTTGGCCTGTACGAATGGGTTAGGTTACCCTATGGTGTAGCTGGAGGACCAGCTACTTTCCAACAGCTGAGTGATAAGCTAATAGGCCCTGATATGGAGCCTTACGCCTTTGCCTACCTCGACGATATTATTTTGGCTACGTCGACCTTCGAGGAACATTTAAGGTGGTTGGGAATCATTTTGAAAAAGATAACCGATGCAGGACTGACGGTCAATCGCCGGAAAAGTGAGTTTTGTTGTGCGCAAGTTAAGTTCTTGGGCGTGCTAGTCGATAGGAACGGATTCCGCCCCGATCTCGATAAAATAGCACCACTACTCGAGTATAAAGCACCTAAGAACTTGAAGCAGCTGCGAAGATTCCTTGGCATGGCATCCTGGTATCGGAAGTTCTTGGCGAACTTCGCAACGATTGCTGAACCTCTTACTCACCTAACGAAAGGTCATGTTCAATATGTATGGGGTGAAGAGCAGCAGTACGCCTTTGAAAAGCTGCTAACGGTAATCGCGACGACGCCTGTGTTAAGTCGTCCTGAATTCGATAAAACATTCGTGTTGCAGACAGACGCTAGCGACACCGGGTTAGGCGCGGTCCTTACTCAGCAAGTCAACGAAGAGGAAAGAGTCATCTCCTATGCGAGTAGAACTATGAATGCCGCGGAAAGGAACTACTCTGTAACTGAACGCGAATGTCTCGCCGTGATATGGGCCGTGCGTAAATTCAGGCAATATCTCGAAGGCTACAAATTTCAAGTGATTACTGATCATAGTAGCTTGAAGTGGCTCCATAACCTGAAAAATCCGACAGGAAGGTTGGCCCGCTGGGCGCTTGAACTTCAAGCCTACGACTACGAGGTTCTACACCGTAAGGGTGCGTTGAATGCGGTTCCGGACGCGTTGTCTCGGATGTATGAAGAGGACCCTAAAAGCGAAATCGCCGTAGTCGCTACGGTGGACGAGAACGATCAAACTTGCTATTCTCGGATGTTCCATCGGGTACAAACTTCTCCTACCGATTTCCCTTGGTGGAAAATAATACGTGGACGACTGTATCGATACCGACCCATCGCCGCTGTTGAAGAACTGTTCGAGGATCGTGACGCGTGGAAGTTGGTATTACCGGAAGTAGAGCGACAGAAAGCCCTCCGAGAGGCACATGAAACACCTGTCGCGGGCCACTTCGGGGCGCGGAAGACTCACGAAAAGCTTGCGAAGCTATATTATTGGCCCGGAATGCGAAGGCAAGCCGCTGAATACACTCGAGCTTGTACCATTTGCCAGCAATGCAAGGTTGAGCAACGACCGCCAGCGGGGCTGATGGGAAGACGAAGTATCAAGGGCCCGTGGGTAGTAGTAGCGGGAGATGTAATGGGTCCATTCCCTCGTTCGGCGAAGGGAAACGAGTACCTGCTCGTCTTTATGGATCTTTTCACGAAATGGGTTGAGTGTATCCCCATTAATAAGGCGAACGCGCATAACGTAACTCGATATCTTACGGAGAGGGTGTTATTACGCCATGGGGCCCCCGAAGAGTTCTTATCTGATAATGGGACGGAGTTCCGAAATAAAGCCGTCGATCAATTCTTGTCGGAGTGCGGCATCGTTCACTCGACGATTCCTCCTTACCATGCCCAGGCAAACCCCGTAGAACGCGTTAACCGCACGTTAAAGACCATGATTGTTTCCTTCATGGGGGATTCTCACCGTCAATGGGACTCCCATATATGCGAGATCGCCTTCGCGTATAATACCGCGCAACAGGAAACGACAGGGGTTAGTCCGGCATTCCTGAACACCGGAAGAAATCCCATACCGCCCGGGACGTTGCGCCGCTTAGAAGAAGATAAATCGATTGAAGAGGAGGAAACACGGTCGGTCATTGAATGGAAGGCCCGTATGGATCAGATGCCGGAATTACATGCGAGAATTGCCAGTCGTATCGTTGATGCCCAAGAAAGGCAAGCCAGTTATTACGACAAGAAACGTCGCGAAGTCACGTTTGATGTGGGAGATAAAGTTTGGCGGAGGAACCGTATACTGTCCTCTGGGATTCACGGTATTTCAGCAAAACTAGCCCCAAAATTCCAAGGCCCCTTCTCGATCGTCAAGAAGGAAGGGACATGCGTCTACCGCCTCGTCGATGAACAAGGTCAGGATGCGGGAAAATGTCACGTGGGAGATCTGAAGCCATATCGAGAAATGGCGAGAACAATGGAAAAACTGGCATCGCAGACAGAGATGACTCAGTCATCAACGGTCCCCGAGGAGGAAATAATGCAACGTAAGAGGGGGAGGCCCCGAAAAGCCCGGGTAGTCATTAGACGGAATGCGATCGCGATTAACGGTAAAGAAGCGAATCCTACCGTCGCGAAACGCCCCCGTGGGAGACCTAAGAGAGTTGAAACGTAGGAAAATAGCAACCCATTCTTCTATTTCTCTAGTAGCATCTGAACTTCGCTATCTATCTTCAACTTCTAGTGCATGGGCCTGCCTATACTGATCTCTAGTCTGTCCTCTGCTTGTGACTACTCCTAATTGTTATTACTTTTCTAGGATTTTCAGAAATGACGGACTCAAATTATAGGGAATCTACAAATATATAGAAGCTGATTTAGCTGTGTCTCACGACCCAGATTCCGACGAGGCCCAATTATTGGCATCCCTGTATGCCCTGCAAGCAGGTAATGATGAAGCAGAAGTGTCCCTGCTTAACCGGCTCTGCGCGATGCGAGGTCGCAACAAGAAGGCCCTAGTTGGCCTTGTCAGCCGCATCCGTGAAGGTTGTTGGGGCAGGGTAGACAACATTGATTGCCTCATGACGACATTTGAAGATCTATGTCGAGAGGCCGAGGAGTTGGCGATCCGAGAAGAGAAGGTGCCCTCCTCGAGTAATGTAGGGAGTGAGAACCCAGAGGGCACTACAGCTGTGTCAAAAGCAACTGAGGAGGCGGTTGGAGTGGTCGCCAACGAAGGCGAAAGATTGGAGGCCTTAGTGGCAAGCCTCGAGCTCCCTAAGGAAGAGATCCCACAAGAGATCGAAGCAACGGGATCTGCTTCCCTGATAATACCACCTCAAGAGGTAGTGACCACTCAGGCCCTCGTGGCATATGTACCGAGAGAAGACGCGGGAGGTCCATTAACCACGGAAAAGAAAGAGACGGACTCCCAGGCCCTCGTGGCAATGACTCCTAAGTGGAGTGAGCTGAAGGAAGAGATCGACCGGGCCTACGACCGCAGAATGGAGCTAGAAGAAAAGGAACGTGACCTCTTCACCCAGTTTGGTCGTTTCTGGCGTGATGCTTCACCCGGGCAACAACAACTGGTGACCCATGCAACTGGCCGCAATTACCTGAGTTGGATGGGCACACTCCGGCTGGAGCACAAGGCGGTCAAGATGATTCGCCAACTCCGGGAGGAAATAGCCACAACATCGAGCGGCATCGACGACTGCTGGGCGGAAATTTTCAGTTTCCAACGGCACTGCGATAAGCAGATCCGGGTCCTCCGGAAGCGGATGGAGACAGAGGCCAAATTGGCATTCAAGAAGGGGGGCCAAGAATGCGCTACCGCCATGGGGATATACTGGCGTTTCCGCGTCGACTCCAAGAGGAAGGCGGGAGAGATCCAGATGAAGATGAACCAACTGGCCGAGCGACAACACCGCGCTCAGTCCCTTCTCCATCAGCCGGGCTGTGAACCAACGCCATTACCGCCGAAGAGGTGTAACCAGTGCCATCTGGAGGGTGTACCGAGAGGCAGGAATTGCCCTAACCGCCATAATCACGGCGAGGGAGAACGTGAATTAATGTTCGACTAAGATTCGGCCCAATAATGGCATTTATTATTTAACTATTTTACTGTTTACTGTATTATTTTGTGTGTGTGTTGACTAGACTAATAAAGGCCCTGATGGCATTAAGAACAAATGGAGTATAAACCCCTTATTATGATTTCCAGTCTTTTCCACCTCCTTTCCTAGACTCGACTAACGACAGGACACGCGCGTCTGTACAAGCGGGCCGTCTGCGCAGGCTTAGCGGCGCCTGGGAGCGGGGGATGTGACGAAATTAGCGCGTATAGGGTCCGTCGGGTTTTAAGAGCGGAAAAGTGGGGGGAGTAGTCCGGTAGTTTTTCGAAAAACTAACAAAAAAGGGAGAGGTAGAGAGAACTTGACCGGCCGCGAGTGGCATAAGAGCCCTCCTCGATTTTCCAATTTTTTTTCGTGTGTTTTTCCTGCGATCGTCGCCTTGAACGTATAAGTGTCTACCCTTTTTGGAACCCCGAGCTGATATACGTGGGAGTAGCCGAAACATTCTTCAAGGTTCTTCCTAGAGTGCCCAGGCTGAGGCACTAGAACTTCTCCAGGACCATCCCGAGGGGCTGAAAGTTCACCCGAGACCTCGACGACCTAGCGGAGAAGCGTAGGCGAGAAATTATAGCGTGCGGACTCTGTGAGTACATAAAAATTGTAAATCGAATTAACCCGATAGCGTAATTTAATGAGGAAAACGCATTTTTCCTCCGCGCGACATTGACTTCAATTTAACTCGGGCAGTTTCTTTAAATTTCATATGTATAACGTAATTAATAAAGAATTAAATTCATGAAATATTCACTGTTGTTATTTATAACACATTATAGTATCTATTTATATTAAGATGAATATACTAGTAACCTTTTAAAATTAAAAAATATAAAATTAAGAATATAATAATTTCAGGTTCATTTTAATAAAATTAGAAAATAATGGGAATTGAGAATAGTAATTATAAAACTGTAGTTGTACCTTCAAAAACCATTCATATTATTATTTATATATTTGTATCTTTTGTATTAAGATGAATATACTAGAAATCATTAAAAATTCAAAAAATTAGCAAAAAAAATAAAATAATTTCAAGATAATTTTAATCAAATTTAAAAATACGGGGTTTTGAGAATAGTAATTTAAAAATTGTACTTGTATTTTCAAAAACCGTACATATTATTTATTTATTTATTTGTATCTATTTATATTAAGATGAATATACTAGTAACCTTTTAAAATTCAAAAAAATAAAATTAAGAATAAAATAATTTCAGGTTCATTTTAATAAAATTAGAAAATACTGGGTATTGAGAATAGTAATTATAAAACTGTAGTTGTACCTTCAAAAACCGTTCATATTATTATTTATATATTTGTATCTAATTATTTTAAAATGAATATACTAGAAATCATTAAAAGTTCAAAAAAATAAGATTAAAAATGAAATAATTTCAGGATAATTTTAATTATATTTAAAAATACTTAATTATGTGAACAGTAATTTTAAATCTGTATTTGTACTTTCAAAAACCGTACATATTATTTATTTATTTAATTGTATCTATTAATATTAATATGATCATACTAGAAATCTTTAAACATTCAAAAAAATAGCAATAAAAATGAAATAACTTCAGGATAATTTTAATAAAATCTAAATATACTGGGTACACGGTATAGTAATATTAAAACTGTACTTGTACTTTCAAAAACAGTACATATTATTTATTTATTTATTTGTATCTATTTATATTAATATGAACATACTAGAATTCATTAAAAATTCAAAAAAATAGCATTAAAAATGAAATAATTTCCGGATAATTTTAAGAAAATTTAAAAATACCAAGTACTGAGTATAGTAATTTAATAACTTTATTTGTACATACAAAAAAGATACATATTATTTATTTATTTCGTTGGATCTATTAGTATTAATATGAATATACTAGAAATTATTAAAAATTCAAAAAAATAGCATTAAAAATGAAATAATTTCAGGATAATTTTAATTATATTTAAAAATACTTAATTATGTGAACAGTAATTTTAAATCTGAATTTGTACTTTCAAAAACCATACATGTCATTTATTTATTTCGTTGGATCTATTTATATTAATACGAATATACTAGAAATCATTAAAAATTCAAAAAAATATCATTAATAATGAAATAATTTCAGATTAATTTTAATAATATTTGAAAATACTGGGTATTAAGAATAGTAATTTAAAACTGTACTTGTATTTTCAAAAACCGTACATATTATTTATTTATTTAGTTGTATCTATTTATATTAAGATGGATATACTAGAAATCATTAAAAATTCAAATAAATATCATTAAAAATGAAATAATTTCAGGATAAATTTAATTATATTTAAAAATACTTAATTATGTGAATAGTAATTTAAAATCTGTACTAGTACTTTCAAAAACTGTATATATTATTTATTTATTTATTTGTATCTATTTATATTAAGATGAATATACTAGTAACCTTTAAAAATTCAAATAAAAAGCAATAAAAAAAAAATAATTTTAGGTTCATTTTAATAAAATTTGAAAACACTGTATATTGAGAATAGTAATTTAAAACTGTACTTGTATTTTCAAAAACCGTACATATTATTTATTTATTTATTTATATCTAATTATATTAAGATGAATATACTAGAAATCATTAAAAATTCAAAAAAATAGAATTAAAAATGAAATAATTTCAGGATAATTTTAATCATGTAACGTTAGTCTTTCCCCCAGCTGGGATAGCTGGTGGTCGGTTTTTCCAGGATTCGGGAGTGGGGGTGTGTTTCGAAGTGCTAAAATCTACGAAATAAGAAGAGGAAAAATTTTGGAAAAAATATAAAACATTTATTGTCGGTAAATATGGATTTTTTTAAATAGAAGATAATTCCTTTTCTTATCCACAGAGGGCGGCTTTATGGCTATGGCGGATTCCTGCAATATCAACCAAATTGTTACATTAGTATGTAGTCCCAATCGCCAGAGGGCGCGGGGACTGTTTCTGGCTGCTGACGAACTATAGCATATTTACATATGCTATAGTTAGTCCTCAAGATGGCGGCGGGAGCACGTTCTGCAGATTCTCACTTGCAAAAGCAAGGTAGAGAATCGTTGTTCGGCTGCCGGATTGGGAGCGAAAACTCGTCCTCAGCGGCTCGCGTTCGCGTTTTTATACGAGAGTCTGCAGCGGTGGGGCGGACTCGCCCGCGAAAGTGCGCGATTTTGTTGCGCGGGCATTTGCGACCGTGTTTATCGCGGAGGTTGCGGCGGGGGCCGCGAGGGGCGTGAGCGTCTCTTCTGGCTCAGTCGCTTGAGTAACCGTGTCGGAGAAGGTCGTGGCTTCTGGAATTTTCCACGACTTCACAATCAAATTTAAAAATACTGGGTTTTGAGAACAGTAATTTTAAAACTGAAGTTGTACCTTTAAAAACCGTTCATATTATTTATTTATTTATTTGTACCTATTTATATTAAGATGAATATACTAGTAACCTTTAAAAATTCAAAATAATAGCATTAAAAATGAAATAATTTCAGGATAATTTTAATCAAATTTAAAAATACTGGTTATTGAGAATAGTAATTTTAAAACTGAAGTTGTACCTTTAAAAACCGTTCATATTATTTATTTATTTATTTGTAGCTATTTATATTAAGATGAATATACTAGTAACCTTTAAAAATTCAAAAAAATAGCATTAAAAATGAAATAATTTCAGGATAATTTTAATCAAATTTAAAAATACTGGTTATTGAGAATAGTAATTTTAAAACTGAAGTTGTACCTTTAAAAACCGTTCAAATTATTTATTTATTTATTTGTATCTATTTATATTAAGATAAATATACTAGAAATCTTTAAAAATTAAAAAAAAAAGCAATAAAAATAAAATAATTTCACGTTAATTATAATAAAATTTGAAAATACTGGGTATTAAGAATAGTAATTTAAAACTGTACTTGTATTTTCAAAAACCGTACATATTATTATTTATTTATTTGTATCTATTTATATTAAGATATATATACTAGTAACCTTTTAAAATTCAAAAAAATAGAATTAAAAATAAAATAATTTCAGGTTCATTTTAATAAAATTTGAAAATACTGGGTATTAAGAATAGTAATTTAAAACTGTACTTGTATTTTCAAAAACCGTACATATTATTTATTTATTTATTTGTATCTAATTATTTTAAGATGAATATACTAGAAATCATAAAAAATAAAAAAAAATAGCATTAAAAATGAAATAATTTCAGGATAATTTTAATAAAATTTAAAAATACTGGGTAATAAGAATAGTAATTTAAAACTGTACTTGTATTTTTAAAAACCGTACATATTATTTATTTATTTAGTTGTATCTATTTATATTAAGATGAATATACTAGAAATCATTAAAAATTTTAAAAAAATAGCTTTAAAAATGAAATAATTTACGGTTAAATTTAATAAAATTTGAAAATACTGGGTATTAAGAATAGTAATTTAAAACTGTACTTGTATTTTCAAAAACCGTACATATTATTTATTTATTTATTTGTATCTAATTATTTTAAGATGAATATACTAGAAATCATAAAAAATAAAAAAAAATAGCATTAAAAATGAAATAATTTCAGGATAATTTTAATAAAATTTAAAAATACTGGGTAATAAGAATAGTAACTTAAAACTGTACTTGTATTTTCAAAAACCGTTCTATTATTATTTATTTATTTGTATTTAATTATTTTAAGATGAATATACTAGAAATCATAAAAAATAAAAAAAAATAGCATTAAAAATGAAATAATTTCAGGATAATTTTAATAAAATTTAAAAATACTGGGTATTAAGAATAGTAATTTAAAACTGTACTTGTATTTTTAAAAACCGTACATATTATTTATTTATTTAGTTGTATCTATTTATATTAAGATGAATATACTAGAAATCATTAAAAATTTGAAAAAAATAGCTTTAAAAATGAAATAATTTCAGGATAATTTTAATAAAATTTAAAAATACTGGGTATTAAGAATAGTAATTTAAAACTGTACTTGTATTTTTAAAAACCGTACATATTATTTATTTATTTAGTTGTATCTATTTATATTAAGATGAATATACTAGAAATCATTAAAAATTTGAAAAAAATAGCTTTAAAAATGAAATAATTTCAGGATTATTTTAATAAAATTTAAAAATACTGGGTATTAAGAATAGAATTTTAAAACTGTACTTGTATTTTTAAAAACCGTACATATTATTTATTTATTTAGTTGTATCTATTTATATTAAGATGAATATACTAGAAATCATTAAAAATTTGAAAAAAATAGCTTTAAAAATGAAATAATTTCAGGATTATTTTAATAAAATTTAAAAATACTGGGTATTAAGAATAGTAATTTAAAACTGTACTTGTATTTTTAAAAACCGTACATATTATTTATTTATTTAGTTGTATCTATTTATATTAAGATGAATGTACTAGAAATCATTAAAAATTTGAAAAAAATAGCTTTAAAAATGAAATAATTTCAGGATTATTTTAATAAAATTTAAAAATACTGGGTATTAAGAATAGTAATTTAAAACTGTACTTGTATTTTTAAAAACCGTACATATTATTTATTTATTTAGTTGTATCTATTTATATTAAGATAAATATACTAGAAATCATTAAAAATTTGAAAAAAAAGCTTTAAAAATGAAATAATTTCAGGTTAAATTTAATAAAATTTGAAAATACTGGGTATTAAGAATAGTAATTTTAAACTGTACTTGTATTTTTAAAAACCGTACATATTATTTATTTATATAGTTGTATCTATTTATATTAAGATGAATATACTAGAAATCATTAAAAATTTGAAAAAAATAACATTAAAAATGAAATAATTTCAGGATAATTTTAATAAAATTTAAAAATACTGGGTATTAAGAATAGAATTTTAAAACTGTACTTGTATTTTTAAAAACCGTACATATTATTTATTTATTTAGTTGTATCTATTTATATTAAGATGAATATACTAGAAATCATTAAAAATTTGAAAAAAATAGCTTTAAAAATGAAATAATTTCAGGATTTTTAATAAAATTTAATAATTAAGAATACTGGGGATATTTTAATAAAATTTAAAAATACTGGGTATTAAGAATAGTAATTTAAAACTGTACTTGTATTTTTAAAAACCGTACATATTATTTATTTATTTAGTTGTATCTATTTATATTAAGATGAATATACTAGAAATCATAAAAAATAAAAAAAAATAGCATTAAAAATGAAATAATTTCAGGATAATTTTAATAAAATTTAAAAATACTGGGTATTAAGAATAGTAATTTAAAACTGTACTTGTATTTTTAAAAACCGTACATATTATTTATTTATTTAGTTGTATCTATTTATATTAAGATGAATATACTAGAAATCATTAAAAATTTGAAAAAAAAGCTTTAAAAATGAAATAATTTCAGGTTAAATTTAATAAAATTTGAAAATACTGGGTATTAAGAATAGTAATTTAAAACTGTACTTGTATTTTTAAAAACCGTACATATTATTTATTTATTTGATTGTATCTATTAGTATCAATATGAATATACAAGAAATCTTTAATAATTCGAAAAAATTGCATTACAAATAAAATAATTTCAGGATAATTTTAATAAAATTTAAAAATACTGGGTATTAAGAATAGAATTTTAAAACTGTACTTGTATTTTTAAAAACCGTACATATTATTTATTTATTTAGTTGTATCTATTTATATTAAGATGAATATACTAGAAATCATTAAAAATTTGAAAAAAATAGCTTTAAAAATGAAATAATTTCAGGATAATTTTAATAAAATTTAAAAATACTGGGTATTAAGAATAGTAATTTAAAACTGTACTTGTATTTTTAAAAACCGTACATATTATTTATTTATTTAGTTGTATCTATTTATATTAAGATGAATGTACTAGAAATCATTAAAAATTTGAAAAAAATAGCTTT
Organism: Eupristina koningsbergeri; assembly: GCA_018907245.1. NCBI lineage: Eukaryota > Metazoa > Arthropoda > Insecta > Hymenoptera > Agaonidae > Eupristina > Eupristina koningsbergeri. The sequence continues at coordinate 35,809 of JACCHV010000200.1, forward strand.
AAAAATGAAATAATTTCAGGATAATTTTAATAAAATTTAAAAATACTGGGTATTAAGAATAGTAATTTAAAACTGTACTTGTATTTTTAAAAACCGTACATATTATGTATTTATTTAGTTGTATCTATTTATATTAAGATAAATATACTAGAAATCATTAAAAATTTGAAAAAAAAGCTTTAAAAATGAAATAATTTCAGGATAATTTTAATAAAATTTGAAAATACTGGGTATTAAGAATAGTAATTTAAAACTGTACTTGTATTTTTAAAAACCGTACATATTATTTATTTATATAGTTGTATCTATTTATATTAAGATGAATATACTAGAAATCATTAAAAATTTGAAAAAAATAGCATTAAAAATGAAATCATTTCAGGATAATTTTAATAATATTTAAAAATACTGGGTATTAAGAATAGAATTTTAAAACTGTACTTGTATTTTTAAAAACCGTACATATTATTTATTTATTTAGTTGTATGTATTTATATTAAGATGAATATACTAGAAATCATAAAAAATAAAAAAAAATAGCATTAAAAATGAAATAATTTCAGGATAATTTTAATAAAATTTAAAAATACTGGGTATTAAGAATAGTAATTTTAAACTGTACTTGTATTTTTAAAAACCGTACATATTATTTATTTATTTAGTTGTATCTATTTATATTAAGATGAATATACTAGAAATCATTAAAAATTTGAAAAAAATAGCTTTAAAAATGAAATAATTTCAGGATTATTTTAATAAAATTTAAAAATACTGGGTATTAGGAATAGTAATTAAAAACTGTACTTGTATTATCTAAACCGTTCTATTATTATTTATTTATTTGTATCTAATTATTTTAAGATGAATATACTAGAAATTATAACAAATAAAAAAAAATTGCATTAAAAATGAAATAATTTCAGGATAATTTTAATCATGTAACGTTAGTCTTTCCCTCAGCTGGGATAGCTGGTGGTCGGTTTTTCCAGGATTCGGGAGTGGGGGTGTGTTTCGAGGTGCTAAAATCTACGAAATAAGAAGTCGAAAAATTTTGGAAAGAATATAAAACATTTATTGTCGGTAAATATGGATTTTTTTAAATAGAAGATAATTACTTTTCTTATCCACAGAGGGCGGCTTTCTGGCTATGGCGGATTCCTGCAATATCAACCAAATTGATACATTAGTATGTAGTCCCAATCGCCAGAGGGCGCGGGGACTGTTTCTGGCTGCTGACGAACTATAGCATATTTACATATGCTATAGTTAGTCCTCAAGATGGCGGCGGGAGCATGTTCTGCAGATTCTCACTTGCAAAAGCAAGGTAGAGAATCGTTGTTCGGCTGCCGGATTGGGAGCGAAAACTCGTCCTCAGCGGCTCGCGTTCGCGTTTTTATACGAGAGTCTGCAGCGGTGGGGCGGACTCGCCCGCGAAAGTGCGCGATTTTGTTGCGCGGGCATTTGCGACCGTGTTTATCGCGGAGGTTGCGGCGGGGGCCGCGAGGGGCGTGAGCGTCTCTTCTGGCTCAGTCGCTTGAGTAACCGCGTCGGAGAAGGTCGTGACTTCTGGAATTTTCCACGACTTCACAATCAAATTAAAAAATACTGGGTTTTGAGAATAGTAATTTAAAAATTGTACTTGTATTTTCAAAAACCGTACATATTATTTATTTATTTATTTGTATCTAATTATATTAGGATAAATATACTAGAAATCATTAAAAATTCAAAAAATAGCAATAAAATGAGATAATTTCAGGATAATTTTAATCAAATTTAAAAATACTGGTTATTGAGAATAGTAATTTTAAAACTGAAGTTGTACCTTTAAAAACCGTTATTATTATTTATTTAATTATTTGTATCTATTTATATTAAGATGAATATACTAGTAACCTTTGAAAATTCAAAAAAATAGCATTAAAAATGAAATAATTTCAGGATAATTTTAATTATATTTAAAAATACTTAATTATGTGAACAGTAATTTTAAATCTGTATTTGTACTTTCTAAAACCATACATATTATTTATTTATTTTATTGGATCTATTAGTATTTATATGAATATACTAGAAATCTTTAAAAATTCAAAAAAATAGCATTAAAAATGAAATAATTTCAGGATAATTTTAATAAAATCTAAATATACTGGGTACTCAGAATAGTAATTTTAAACTGTATTTGTACTTTCAAAATCCATACATATTATTTATTTATTTAATTGTATCTATTAGTATTAATATGAATATACAAGAAATCTTTAAAAATTCAAAAATAACATTAAAAATGAAATAATATCAAGGATAATTTTAATAAAATCTAAATATACTGGGTACTCAGAATAGTAATTTTAAACTGTATTTGTACTTTCAAAATCCATACATATTATTATTTATTTATTTGTATCTATTTATATTAAGATGAATATACTAGTAACCTTTAAAAATTCAAAAAAATAGCATTAAAATTGAAATAATTTCAGGTTAAATTTAATAAAATATAAAATACTGGGTATTAAGAATAGTAATTTAAACTGTACTTGTATTTTCAAAAACCGTACATATTATTTATTTATTTAGTTGTATCTATATATATTAAGATGAATATACTAGTAATCTTTAAAAATTCAAAAAAAATAGCATTAAAAATGAAAGAATTTCAGGATAATTTGTGATGTAAAATATTTCATTTGTTTTTCTATCACTAACCTGTAAAGAAAATGTATAAGCTAATTAGTTATGGAAATGGGTGAAAGCAGGGATTAATAGAATAACAATAATATGAATAAAGAAATACGAATCCTCAGTGAAGGCAGCAGCAGCTTGAAATGTAGTTTTTTTATTCTGATCTTAATCACACTGTTTACAAACTGTCACGAGGCCGGCCGGCATTTTGAATGTAACCGGAACTCGAGGCGAACGATGCGCTCCCTATTCTTGTAGTGTGAGTTACGATTAGAGTGAGAGAGTATGATAGCGTAGTGTGAGAAAGAGTGAGAGAGAAAGATATATCGGGTGTATTACTGTAAAATACGTATATATCTCGGTGCATGGAAATTTGAATGTAATGGTGTTAATCAAATTATATTATGGCCTCCACGATGTTGCCGATAATGCCAATCCCGGAATTATCGGCATTTTACAGTAATATTAAATTTTGTATGAAATCGTGCAACTTTGTGTCGATTTTTCAATCGACCAATGAGAGTGCAAAAATACGTAATTATGTGAATAGTAATTTTAAATCTTTATTTATACTTTCAAAAACCATACATATTATTTATTTATTTATTTGTATCTGTTAGAATTAAGATGAATATACTAGACATCATTAAAAATTCAAAAAAATAGCATTAAAAATGAAATAATTTCAGGATAATATTTATTATATTTAAAAATACTTAATTATGTAAATAGTGATTTTAAATCTGTATTTGTACTTTCAAAAACCATACATATTATTTATTTTATTAATTGTATCTATTTATATTAAGATGAATATACTAGTAACCTTTAAAAATTCAAATAAAATAGCAATAAAATTAAAATAATTTCAGGATAATTTTAATAAAATTTAAAATTACTGGTTATTGAGAATAGTAATTTAAAAACTGTGCTAGTACTTTCAAAAACCGTACATATTATTTATTTTGTTAATTGTATCTATTAGTATAAAGATGAATATACTAAAAATCTTTGAAATAATTCAAAAAAATAGCATTAAAAATATAATAATTTGAAGATAATTTTGCAACGCCACGATCTCTCTGCAGATCGGGGCCGGGACTTGCTTAGTCGGAGGATGGGTTACACAAATAACAAAACTCTCTTTTATATTTTATTTAACAAAATATTTTCTTGTATTTCAAATACAATAAAGGTATTTAAATCATGGCGGCTATGTTATGCTGTCGATCGCCGGTGACTCCTCAATGGTCGTCTGTAACAAAGGTTTATTCACCTTATTTAGACATAAATAGTAAATAAACGGTCGTGCCTGCAGTTATGACACACAGCACGTCGTTTATTTATATTTGAACCTAACTAATACACGGTGCCCTTGTTGTTATGACGCAAGTGACGTCGTGTATTACTTTTGATACAATTGTTACTGCTGTTATGACGCAGCACAGAAATTATCTTAATTTTCTTTATTTCGATTGTATTTTATAGTTGTATCGGTGTAATCACAGAGACTAAACAAAATACAACGAATTTTCCTTTATATTATAATTGATTAGACACTCGTGTGAACACGATTGTCTCCATCAATTATCCAGAGAAAAAGTTCCCTTCTCGTATTCATTCGCCTGTTTATATACTCGCGTTTTGCCGCGGTTTCAACTTTTCTCCTTCTTGCAGAGGGGTAACCGGCGTTAGTTTCCGTGGGGAAGGTACGCCGTACGCGTGTGATTTTCGCGATTTGAAATAATGCGTTGGAAAAACTGTATCGTATTCAAGTCGACAAATCGCGAATTAGTTACCGATTGTTGCATCCCACCAGATCCCACACTTTTCTCACCTGTGAGGTGATTGAACCGGCCGGTCAAGAGGTTAATAAACTGTTAACCTGAAATCGGTGTCGCAACGAGGTGTAATATCGTCGCAATTTTAATAAAATTTAAAAAAACAGAGTATTGAAAATAGTAATTTTAAAACTGTACTTGTACCTTCAAAAAACGTTCATATTATTTATTTATTTGTTTGTATGTTTTGTATTAAGATGAATATACTAGAAATGATTAAAAATTCAAAAAAATAGCAATAAAAATGAAATAATTTCAGATTAATTTTAATAAAATTTGAAAATACTGGGTATTAAGAATAGTAATTTAAAACTGTACTTGTATTTTCAAAAACCGTACTTATTATTTATTTATTTAATTAGACGTATTAGTATTAATATGAATATACTAGAAATCTTTAAAAATTCAAAAAAATAGCAATAAAAATGAAATAACTTCAGGATAATTTTAATAAAATCTAAATATACTGGATACTCAGAATAGTAATATTAAAACTGTACTTGTACTTTCAAAAACCGTACATATTGTTTATATTATCAATTTTACCTATTAATATTAGGATGAATATACTAGAATTCATTAAAAATTCAAAAAAATAGCAATAAAAATAAAATAACTTCAGGATAATTTTAATAAATTTTAAAATTACTAAGTATTGAGAATAGTAATTTTAAACTGTACTTGTATTTAAAAAAACCGTACATATTATTTATTTATTTATTTGTTTCTATTTATATTAATATGAACATACTAGAAATCTTTAAAAATTCAAAAAAATAGCAATAGAAATGAAATATCTTCAGGATAATTTTAATAAAATCTAAATATACTGGGTATTCGGAATAGTAATATTAAAACTGTTCTTGTACTTTCAAAAACCGTACATATTATTTATATTACCAATTTTACCTTATAATGAATATATTATTCATTATTAATTAAATTATTTTGTATTGTGAATTGTCTAACCTGAAAATAAATGTTAAGAATAATTAATATTTATTTGTGTATGTATATATATTTATAATATATGAATGATAAAATAATTTATTTAAAATTGATTTTAGTGTACTCCCTGTAATATTGTAGTGAATGATGTAGGCCATAAGAATGATGATTTTGATATTTTTAGAAAATGAATCTGTTGTTTATGTTCTGTCACTTGTTGATTTTGTAAAACTAACATGAGGCCGGATGTCTTTACGGTATAGGCGGCGTTGGTGTGCACGAAGTAGACAAGGACAGAGATAGGCGGGAAAGTGTATTAAGTATATATGTATATATAAAGTGCATAAATCTTCAAAATGGAGGATTTTGAAGATTTATTGAGGGATTTACTAAAACGTTCCACTCGGGCACAAACTATCACCCAGGAAGTGAACAAGTTGGACCCAGAGGCTATTCGTAAATTCCTTACTAAAAACAAACTGAGTATTATTGGAGATCCAACCATCTTGAAAAATAGATGGTTGAGGTACAAATTATCTTTATCGCTACCGAGGAGTAACATTCCTTGGGACGAGGAAAAGGATGGACGACAGGGTCCATCCCTTTTAGAACTAGCCCTCCCGGTCAGTGAAAAGAAAAAGGCAGGTAGTGAAGGAAAGAAGTCAGAAACGGGAAACACGTCACTGCTGGACTTTCCGCTAATGGAAGAGGATAAAGAAATTGGAAAAAAGGACAATTGGGATCAGACAAAGGGGTTCTCGGACTCTGCACCTGGGAAGATGGTGACAATATCTTCGGCAGAGTTAGAGGACATTGTAAACCGATGTCTACAAAGGGAAAGAGAAAAGAGGGAAAGAGAAGACAGAGTAGACGCAATGTGCAATAAATTGGCGGAATCCTTTAGAATATCTGAAGATAGTCAGGCAGCTGACGATTTTGAAACCGGTAGTGTCAGGAATAAGAGAACACAACCGAAAATAAGACGACCTACTAGAAGGCATAGTAGTGAAAGCAGTGGTGATAGTAGTGATGGAAAAAGCTATTCGCGAAGGAGAACGCGAAGGTTACAAGAAAAAGATGAAGGAGTAAGGGCCCTACGAGTGATGCAGTGTTGGAAATTAGAATTTTCGGGAGAAGATAAGCAGGATCCGGATGAGTTCATCGAAAGGTTGAACGAATGCCGGAAACATAGCCAGATTTCTGACACGGTATTGTTGTTAACGTTGCCTTGCGTATTAAGAGCCAAAGCAAGTCATTGGTTCAGAACGAAAGGTAACTTAATCAAGAATTGGGACCAATTTAAATCAGCATTTAGGAGTCGGTTCGGTAAAAGGTACGAACGACAGGACCTGATGGCGGATTTGAATAAAAGGACTCAACAGAAGGGCGAAGGCATTGAAAGCTTTGTAGAAAGTATTCAATCTGTGCTGGCCCACTTCGAACGACCACCTTTATTAGAAGACCAAGTGTCCATTGCATATTGGAACTTATTGCCGGAGTATAGGACCTATGTAGCTGATAAAAGGATTGAGTCGTTCAAGGATTTATTATATTACGCACGCAAGTGGGAAAGGGTACAAAAGTTAAATGATAAATATGTACCCCCGGCACCGAAAGAAGAATATACGGTACCTACATCAGCTCCTCCTGAACCTAAGGGCAAAAAGGTAGTGAAGGTCGCCGCAGTTGGTGAAATGAATAGCAGTGTGGAGGAAACAGCGACGAAGGGAAAGAAATCGAAAAAGAAAGCTAAAGTAGCCGTAGCAGCAGTGATGGAAACCCCAATTCCGGCTCAAGTCGCATTTCCAGTAGTGAATCAACCTCCGTGGAAGAAGGGACCAAATTCCAACTTCCAAAAAGGACAGCCTAATAAATTTAAGAAAAATTGGGCAAACAACGTTCCAGGAGGACCTACTTCGTATTTCCAAAACAATTGGAATAATCAAGGAGCAGGAAATGACAAAAACAGCAGTGTAGTGGCAAACCCTCTAAACCCACAGCAAATACCAGTGAAGGAGGTGTTTCATGGGGCATGCGCGACGTGTCAAGCGGTAGGACATAAGGCAAGAGATTGCCCAAATCGGGTATGTTATCGTTGCCGGAAACCAGGACATATCGCGTGGGAATGTCCTAATAACGCCTTGGACACGGGTCCAAAGTGCCAATTGTGTGGCAGGCCGAATTGCGAAATTAAAACCTGCCCCAATTGTGCACAATTTGTGCAACAGTGGGGAAATGGTTAAACGGGAGGGCAGACTCGTCCCGGCCGTTCCCAATAATGACCAACGGGACAAATAACATAAGTAAAGAGTGCAGTGGCGTAGTTCCCGGATTTTCTAAAATTTAGCGGATAATCACTTGGCAATAGCAAATATAAGTAGTGGCGGAGCTCAGAAGATATCTGTTCCTCCAACAGATACTATTGCTGAGTCAGCAAATAAATTAACAGTGTTGTGGAGTGGCGAAGCTTCGCTATTATCTAAAAATCAATTGGATAATGGTATGAAGTTAGCAAATCAGGTAGTGGAGAAGTGTAGTGGCGGAACTCCTCAATTATTTAAAAATAATGAGGAATTAGCAAAAATTTTAAGTAAGCAGTGCAGTGGCGTACCTCTTCAATTATCTGAGGTGGAATCAGATAAAAATGAAGAGTTAGCGGAAAAAAGGGTAGTGCAGTGTCGTGGCGTAACTTCTTGCCAATCTGGGAGGCCAGATGAAGGCGAGAAGCTAGTAACCTCCGTGGAATTGCCGGAGCAAGACCAGGAGGATATTTTGGTAGTGTTGGAAGAAAATCTGCAGAAAATGAGATTAATGGACGAGTTGAACCCAGTCACGAGTCCAGAGGAGGTTATCCAGAGACCAATTCAACCAAATGAAGAATTAAGTAGTGAAATGGAACAAAATCAAGTTTCAGATCCAGTAATTCCATTGGGGGGACAAGGTAATGATGGAATATTAAAAACGAAGAACATCGCTGGTTCATCCTTAGAAAACAGGAGTTTCTTTGATGTGAATATAGCTGGTGTTAAATATAAAGCGTTGTGTGACCCAGGAGCGATGATATCTTTGGTCGGGAGCAGAGTAGCTGCACAACTGAAAGATAATTTAGTTTCCACGTCGTCAGGAGTTAAATGTGCAACAGGAACAGTAAGCAAAGCTTTGGGAGTCCTGTCACTAAAGATGAACGTCGACGGATGGGAATTAATCATGAAAGTTAGGGCAGTAAAACAACTGGATCAAGATATGATACTCGGGATGGATTTCTGCAGACTGTTCGACATAGACACGCGTTTTGGCCGGGGCCTGTGGCGTGCTAGGGAGGGGGAGTGGAGAGAATTCTCCAGAAGTGGTAGTGAAGGAAATACTGTCATTCAAATTGAATGTGCAGGTATTTCAGAGTTAAGTAGTGTAGAGAAGATGAAAATAGATATGTTAGTGAAGAAAATCTTGTCAAGAGCAACTGGGAAGCCTGGCGGAACAACACTAACGGAACATTTCATCAATGTACAAGGAGCTGAACCTATGAAACATAAATTTAGACGAATGTCTCCAAAAATGTTACAGGTGGCCCATGAAGAAGTGAAGGAGATGCTAAAAGAGGGCATAATAGAAAAATCCGCTAGTGATTGGAGCAGCGCGCCAGTGATGGTGAAAAGGGCGGATGGAAGCAACCGATTTTGCGTGGACTATAGGGATTTAAACAAGGTAACGAAGAAGGATGCCTATCCATTGCCATCGATGGACGGAATCTTAGATAAATTGAGGAAGGCTCAATATTTATCCAAGATCGATCTAAAACAGGCGTATTTTCAAGTTCCTTTGGAGGAGGCTAGTAAGAAGTACACAGCCTTTGCAATTCCGGGCTCAGGACTTTGGCAATTTCGTAGGATGCCGTTTGGACTTACTAACGCGCCTATGACCTTCCAGAGACTGATTGATGCATTATTTGGACCGGAATTCGAGCCCTATATCTTCGCGTATCTGGACGACATATTAATTGCGACAGAGACGTTTGAGGAACACGTAAAATGGTTGAAAGTAGTGTTGGAGAAGATAGTAAGTGCGGGCTTAACTATCAACCAAAAGAAGTGTGAGTTCGGATGCACCTCTGTGACGTATTTGGGGTTTATACTGGATAAAAATGGTTTACGACCTGATGAATCCAAGGTGGCACCGGTAGTGGAGTATCCAGCACCAAATACGGTAAAACAACTGAGAAGATTCTTAGGAATGATCGGTTGGTACTCTCGCTTTATTCCACAAGATTCTGAAATTAAAATTCCGTTAGTGAAACTTTTAAGGAAAGGACAACCGTCGAAATGGGCAGAGGAACAGCAGGAGGCGTTCGAGAAACTAAAAGAAGCACTAACGAAGGCTCCGGTATTGAGAAGACCTGATTTTAGTAGGAGTTTCGCAGTACAATGTGATGCTAGTGGTTTTGCGATTGGGGCCGTTCTCACTCAAGAATTTGAGGATGGAGAACACCCAATTCTTTATATTAGCAGAGTATTGACCGCTCCGGAACGGAATTATACTACTAGTGAAAGGGAGTGTTTGGCATTGTTGTGGGCAATTAAGAAATTTCGTCTTTACATAGAGGGATATAAATTCAAGGCAGTGACGGATCACAGTGCTCTCAAATGGTTGAGAAATTTAAAGGATCCCACGGGAAGATTAGCCCGATAGGCTTTAGAGATGCAACAGTGGGAGTTTGAGATTGAACACCGCCGCGGAGCTAATCATTACGTTCCAGACGCCCTATCTAGAATGTTCGAGGATGAGGAGGTCTCATCGTTTACGGACGTTCAAGATCAGTGGTATTTGCAACGAATGAGGGAGATTGAGGAAACTCCGAACAAATATCCTAAATGGAAGGTCGAACAAGGTAGGATTTATTGTCATCGGCGGGATGCGTTACTGGATCCTATTTTGTTTCGTGAGGAGAAATGGAAACTGGTAGTGCCTAAAGAATTCAGGAAGAGAGTGCTGGAGGAAGCCCATTGCGAAGCGAGTTCGGGACATCTAGGTGTGGAGAAGACTTACGATAGAGTGGCTCGCGAATATTACTAGCCAGGTGTTTGGTATGACGCAAATAGGTTTGTGCACGAATGCCTAGAATGTCAGAAATATAAGGTATCGCAATCGGGTCCCAAAGGGTTAATGGGAACCAGAGTAGTGGAATGGCCTTGGGTAGTGGTAGCAGCTGACTTGATGGAGTTTCCACCGAGTAAAAAGGGATTCAAATATCTGCTGGTATTTCAGGATTTATTTACTCGATGGATCGAAGTCCAACCGTTAAAATCAGCAGAAGGGAAAGCAGTGTCGAAGGCTTTCGAGGAGTTGGTGTTGTTCAGATGGGAAACTCCTAAGTACCTATTAACTGACAATGGAAAGGAGTTCATTAATAAGTGGTTAAAGAGTACTTTGGAGGAATACGGGGTAAAACATGTAACAACACCTCCGTATCATCCTCAGGCCAATCCCGTTGAGCGGAGTAATAGGACTATAAAAACTATGATTGCTACGTTCATCGAGGAAGATCACAGAGACTGGGACGTGCACATACATGAGTTCAGACATGCAGTGAATACGGCAGTGCAGGCTACGACTCAGGTGTCGCCAGCCTTTCTGAATTATGGAAGGAATCCCCGTCCTGTAAAGAGTTTGAGAAGTGAAGTGGAGGGTCATCAATTAATCAAGAAGATAGACCCGGAAGTGTGGAGGGATCGAGTAAGGAGACTCGATGCCCTACGAGACCTAGTAGTGTTGTTCATCGAAAAAGAAAGATTGAGGCAGGGAAAACTTTTTAATAAGGGAAGAAGTAGTGTCGAATATGTAGTGGGAGATAGGGTCATGAGGAGGACTCATGAACTATCTAATGTAGGTAAAAAGTTTTCCGCCAAATTAGCTCCGAAGTATGAGGGACCTTTCGAGATTGTAGAAAAACTATCACCGGTGGTATATGTAATATCAGGGCAAGGTAGGAAGATCTCGAAGGCTCATGTTTCGGAACTCAAGAACTTTATTCCTGTCCGGGAAGGGAATTAGGGAAAATAGTTCTTTCTCCGTAGGTAGGAATATTAAGATTTCTTGAGACTAATTTTTTTATTTTTCAGATGAATAAGATACAATTTGGAACGGTGCCCTTTATCGCCGAATTGGAGGCGATTCCTGAGGAGGAGGAGGCACCAGTGATGGCGGCATTGTCGGTAGTGGGGGATTTGTGGTTAGAGGAGCTAACCATAGAACCATCTAAGGAGATGGAGGTGGCCCTCCCCCAAATCCTAGAAATATTACCAGAGGTGGTAATGGAGGAAGAAAGAGAAGAGGATGAGTGGATGAAGTCACCTCCTCGAAGAATTTCGAAGTCGGCATCCAGGAGGAAGCGGAGACGGGCCAGGACGGTCAACCCCCGGAGACATTTAGAGATGGGGGATATATTCTCCGGGGTTGAGAGTCCACCTGTAATCCAGGTTAGGCCCATTCCCGTTTCGGCCTTGGTGGTCGACTCCGGAAAGAGTCGAGGAGTGGCCGCCACTCAACCTAAACCAGAATTAGGGAGAAGGGGGGTGAAAAGATTGGAGAGACCGGTTCCATTCCGGATATGGAGCGAGAATTCGCATCTACCCGTAGTGGAACGCGGGACGATGTTTGGGAGGCTAAATAAAATCCCAACGAGGCCAGAAGTCGACCCACCCATCGGGGTTTGTTTTATATGTTGGAGGAGGGGGCATAAGCGAGGGGATTGTCCTCAACCCGCGGCGCACGTCTTTTGCTACAACTGTGGCAGAAGGGGTGTTGATCTTGCGGATTGTCCGCTTTGTGCCGAAAGGCATCGTGAGATAGTCCGCAGGAGGGAGAGTAGGGTCGCGGAAACACCGATGGTGGGGTTGACGGATGGAGGGGAGGTAAGAACGGGAGTCCAGCCCCAAGGAATAAGTGGATCCGAAGCAATTAAGGGGCAACCCAAGATTGTGGAGGATCGACCGGTTCCGAAGGACATGGACACCGTTCTTCGGGTATTAGAAGCTATTAAGGGTTTGCCCCCAGACCTCCAATCTATTGTTGTGAGGGGTGTGATTGGTGGGGATTCCCCGAGAGGGTAGAATCTCACTAGGCCCTCCCCTTACAATAACACCCTATACTATTTTATCCTATCCTTTATCTTTCCTTTCCTGAATAGAGCTAGTGTTAGTCATAGATTATTCTATGAAAAAGGTAGTGTAGAAATCATAAATCAAAACGTCAGGGAAGTTTTGGTTTAGGGAGGGGGTTTATAATGAATATATTATTCATTATTAATTAAATTATTTTGTATTGTGAATTGTCTAACCTGAAAATAAATGTTAAGAATAATTAATATTTATTTGTGTATGTATATATATTTATAATATATGAATGATAAAATAATTTATTTAAAATTGATTTTAGTGTACTCCCTGTAATATTGTAGTGAATGATGTAGGCCATAAGAATGATGATTTTGATATTTTGAGAAAATGAATCTGTTGTTTATGTTCTGTCACTTATTGATTTTGTAAAACTAACATGAGGCCGGATGTCTTTACGGTATAGGCGGCGTTGGTGTGCACGAAGTAGACAAGGAAAGAGATAGGCGGGAAAGTGTATTAAGTATATATGTATATATAAAGTGCATATATACGGTAGTGTGAGTGATTAAAAATTGTAGTGTAGTGCCGCCGTGAAATGGCCGATAATTGTAGTGTACATAATTATCGGCACAGTAGTGTATCTTCTTATTTTGTGCCCGATTTAATATTGTATTGGTTTAGCCAATCACGGTGGAGAATCTGCGGCGCGAAAGGGAAGAAGGACTATATTTGTTTAATCACCAATTGTGAATTTTGATTTTCGCGTAAAGAAAATCTTGAAGATTCATATTGGTGAAAAATGAGAAGTAGTGCAGTGAAGGAGTTAGATTTTTGGAAAAAGGAAAATCTGCCATTATTATATTATTACCTTTTGTATCAGCTTGATCGAATCGTATATTTATAGTTAAATTAAATAATTATTAATATCGTTAATATAAATAAAATTTTTATAAATATAATATTATTATTATAATTAAATAGTGGTGGTAGTGTGGAAGTTGTGATAATATTATTATAATATTAATATTATTTGAAATTGAAGTAGTGAGAGAGTGTGAACAGTGGGATATTATTAAATTATAAGTGATAGATATATATATTATTGACGAATATTAATAATTAAAACTATAAACCAATATATTAATAAGGAAGGAACATCTAAGATGTATACTATATTAATCAAAAAGGAATTGTCTATCTATTGATATATTAAGGAGAAATTTAATTAATTATTCATTCCATATAAAATTCTATTAAATAAATCGAGAAAGTAAGTAATATTTGAAATAGTATTTTAATGTCTGAATAAAATTTATTGTTGTATTGATGGATAAAGAATTATTTAAATATTGAATGTATGAGGTAAGATATTATATATACTTTGATTAAAATTAATTATTGTAATATTTAATTATTTTTTTATTTAAATTATATATTGAATTATTATTAATTTAAAATTTGGATTTTTCTTTGTATATTTGGATAACATATTTATACTTTTGTTTATTGTGACTTTGAAATAATATTTAAAGTTAAACGAATTTCTCTTAAAGAAATAAATGGTAATAATTGAATATATTTTATATGATTGTGTTGTAAATATTATAACTTATAGGATATATAGAGTAATTGAATTAAAATAGAAATTTTGGAAATTCAACGGAATCTCCCCTTAGTGCATTATAGTAGTGATGGATTTATAAATAAAATTTATAAATAAAATTTGTAAAATAAATAGTGATTATTATTGTGAAAAATCAATAATACTAATAATTTAAAATTTTATAGTGATTTGTGATTATGGTGGAAAAATAAGAATATTATCGTGGGATAATATTTTATGATTTCCCTACGTTACAAATTTTAATAAAAACTGAATATACTGGGTACTCAGAATAGGAATATTAAAACTGTATTTGTACATTCAAAAACCGTACATATTATTTATTTATTTAATTCTATCAATTAATATTAAGATGAATATACTAGAAATCTTTAAAAATTCAAAAAAAAAGAATTAAAAATAATATAATTGCAGGATAATTTTAATAAACTTTAAAATTACTGAGTATTGAGAATAGTAATTTTAAACTGTATTTGTACTTTCAAAAACCATACATATTATTTATTTATTTAATTGTATCTATTAGTATTAATATGAATAAACAAGAAATCTTTAATAATTCTAAAAAATTGCATTACAAATGAAATAATTTGAGGATAATTTTAATAAAATATAAATATACTGGGTACTCAGAAAAGTAATTTTAAACTGTATTTGTACTTTCAAAAACTATACATATTATTTATTTATTTAATTGTATCTATTAGTATTAATATGAATATACTAGAAATCTTTAACAATTCGAAAAAATAGCATTAAAAATGGAATAATTTCAGGATAATTTTAATAAAATCTAAATATACTGGGTACACAGTATAGTAATTTTAAAACTGTATTTGTACTTTCAAAAACCACACAAATTTTTTATTTATTTAATTGTATCTATTAGTATTTATATGAATAAACAAGAAATCTTTAATAATTCGAAAAAATAGCATTAAAAATAAAATAATTTGAGGATAATTTTAATAAAATCTAAATATACTGGGTACTCAGAATAGTAATTCTAAACTGTATATGTACTTTCTAAAACCATACATATTATTTATTTATTTAATTGTATCTATTAGTATCAATATGAATATACAAGAAATCTTTAATAATTCGAAAAAATTGCATTACAAATAAAATAAATTTGAGGATAATTTTAATAAATTCTAAATATACTGGGTACTCAGAATAGTAATATTAAACTGTATTTGTACTTACAAAAACTATACATATTATTTATTTATTTAATTGTATCTATTAGTATTAATATGAATATACTAGAAATCTTGAACAATTCGAAAAAATAGCATTACAAATGAAATAATTTCAAGGATAATTTTAATTAAATCTAAATATACTGGGTATTCAGAATAGTAATTTTAAACTGTATTTGTACTTTCAAAAACTATACATATTATTTATTTATTTAATTGTATCTATTAGTATTAATATGAATATACTAGAAATCTTTAACAATTCGAAAAAATAGCATTACAAATGAAATAATTTGAGGATAATTTTAATAAAATCTAAATATACTGGGTACTCAGAATAGTAATTTTAAACTGTAATTGTACTTTCAAAAACTATACATATTATTTATTTATTTAATTCTATCTATTAGTATTAATATGAATATACTAGAAATCTTTAAAAATCCAAAAAAATAGCATTACAAATGAAATAATTTCAAGATAATTTTAATAAACTTTAAAATTACTGAGGATTGAGAATAGTAATTTTAAAACTGAATTTGTACTTTCTAAAACCATACATATTATTTATTTATTTGATTGTATCTATTAGTATCAATATGAATATACAAGAAATCTTTAATAATTCAAAAAAATTGCATTACAAATAAAATAATTTGAGGATAATTTTAATAAAATCTTAATATACTGGGTACTCAGAATAGTAATTTTAAACTGTATTTGTACTTTCAAAAACCATACATATTATTTATTTATTTAATTGTATCTATTAGTATTAATATGAATATACTAGAAATCTTTAACAATTCGAAAAAATTGCATTACAAATAAAATAATTTGAGGATAATTTTAATAAAATCTTAATATACTGGGTACTCAGAATAGTAATTTTAAACTGTATTTGTACTTTCAAAAACCATACATATTATTTATTTATTTAATTACATGTACTAGAATTAATATGAATATACAAGAAATCTTTAATAATTCGAAAAAATAGCATTAAAAATGAAATAATTTCAGGATAAATTTAAGGAAATTTATAAATACCAAGTATTGAGTATAGTAATTATAAAACTGTATTTCTACTTTGAAAATCCGTACATATTATTTATTTAATTAATTCTATCTATTTGTATTAATACGAATATACTAGAAATCTTTAAAAATCCAAAAAAATAGCAATAAAAATGAAATAATTTCAAGATAATTTGAATAAACTTTAAAATTACTGAGGATTGAGAATAGTAATTTTAAAACTGAATTTGTACTTTCTAAAACCATACATATTATTTATTTATTTAATTGTATCTATTAGTATCAATATGAATATACAAGAAATCTTTAATAATTCGAAAAAATTGCATTACAAATAAAATAATTTGAGGATAATTTTAATAAAATCTAAATATACTGGGTACTCAGAATAGTAATTTTAAACTGTATTTGTACTTTCAAAAACTATACATATTATTTATTTATTTAATTGTATCTATTAGTATTAATATGAATATACTAGAAATCTTTAACAATTCGAAAAAATAGCATTAAAAATGGAATAATTTCAAGATAATTTTAATAAAATCTAAATATACTGGGTACACAGTATAGTAAAATTAAAACTGTATTTGAACTTTCAAAAACCATACATATTATTTATTTATTTAATTGTATCTATTAGTATTAATATGAATATACTAGAAATCTTTAACAATTCGAAAAAATAGCATTAAAAATGAAATAATTTCAGGATAAATTTAAGGAAATTTATAAATACCAAGTATTGAGTATAGTAATTATAAAACTGTATTTCTACTTTGAAAATCCGTACATATTATTTATTTAATTAATTCTATCTATTTGTATTAATACGAATATACTAGAAATCTTTAAAAATCCAAAAAAATAGCAATAAAAATGAAATAATTTCAAGATAATTTGAATAAACTTTAAAATTACTGAGGATTGAGAATAGTAATTTTAAAACTGAATTTGTACTTTCTAAAACCATACATATTATTTCTTTATTTAATTGTATCTATTAGTATCAATATGAATATACAAGAAATCTTTAATAATTCGAAAAAATTGCATTACAAATAAAATAATTTGAGGATAATTTTAATAAAATCTAAATATACTGGGTACTCAGAATAGTAATTTTAAACTGTATTTGTACTTTCAAAAACTATACATATTATTTATTTATTTAATTGTATCTATTAGTATTAATATGAATATACTAGAAATCTTTAACAATTCGAAAAAATAGCATTACAAATGAAATAATTTGAGGATAATTTTAATAAAATCTAAATATACTGGGTACTCAGAATAGTAATTTTAAACTGTAATTGTACTTTCAAAAACTATACATATTATTTATTTATTTAATTCTATCTATTAGTATTAATATGAATATACTAGAAATCTTTAAAAATCCAAAAAAATAGCATTACAAATGAAATAATTTCAAGATAATTTTAATAAACTTTAAAATTACTGAGGATTGAGAATAGTAATTTTAAAACTGAATTTGTACTTTCTAAAACCATACATATTATTTATTTATTTGATTGTATCTATTAGTATCAATATGAATATACAAGAAATCTTTAATAATTCAAAAAAATTGCATTACAAATAAAATAATTTGAGGATAATTTTAATAAAATCTTAATATACTGGGTACTCAGAATAGTAATTTTAAACTGTATTTGTACTTTCAAAAACCATACATATTATTTATTTATTTAATTGTATCTATTAGTATTAATATGAATATACTAGAAATCTTTAACAATTCGAAAAAATAGCATTAAAAATGAAATAATTTCAGGATAATTTTAATAAAATCTAAATATACTGGGTACTCAGAATAGTAATTTTAAACTGTATTTGTACTTTCAAAAACCATACATATTATTTATTTATTTAATTCTATCTATTAGTATTAATATGAATATACAAGAAATCTTTAAAAATCCAAAAAAATAGCATTACAAATGAAATAATTTCAAGATAATTTTAATAAACTTTAAAATTACTGAGGATTGAGAATAGTAATTTTAAAACTGAATTTGTACTTTCTAAAACCATACATATTATTTATTTATTTGATTGTATCTATTAGTATCAATATGAATATACAAGAAATCTTTAATAATTCGAAAAAATTGCATTACAAATAAAATAATTTGAGGATAATTTTAATAAAATCTTAATATACTGGGTACTCAGAATAGTAATTTTAAACTGTATTTGTACTATCAAAAACCATACATATTATTTATTTATTTAATTGTATCTATTAGTATTAATATGAATATACTAGAAATCTTTAACAATTCGAAAAAATAGCATTAAAAATAAAATAATTTCAAGATAATTTTAATAAACTTTAAAATTACTGAGGATTGAGAATAGTAATTTTAAAACTGAATTTGTACTTTCTAAAACCATACATATTATTTATTTATTTGATTGTATCTATTAGTATCAATATGAATATACAAGAAATCTTTAATAATTCGAAAAAATTGCATTACAAATAAAATAATTTGAGGATAATTTTAATAAAATCTTAATATACTGGGTACTCAGAATAGTAATTTTAAACTGTATTTGTACTTTCAAAAACCATACATATTATTTATTTATTTAATTGTATCTATTAGTATTAATATGAATATACTAGAAATCTTTAACAATTCGAAAAAATAGCATTAAAAATGAAATAATTTCAGGATAATCTTAATAAAATCTAAATATACTGGGTACTCAGAATAGTAATTTTAAAACTGTATTTGTACTTTCAAAAACCATACATATTATTTATTTATTTAATTGTATCTATTAGTATTAATATGAATATACTAGAAATCTTTAAAATTCGAAAAAATAGCATTAAAAATGAAATAATTTCAGGATAATTTTAATAAAATCTAAATATACTGGGTACTCAGAATAGTAATTTTAAAACTGTATTTGTACTTTCAAAAACCATACATATTATTTATTTATTTAATTGTATCTATTAGTATTAATATGAATATACTAGAAATCTTTAACAATTCGAAAAAATAGCATTAAAAATGAAATAATTTCAGGATAATCTTAATAAAATCTAAATATACTGGGTACTCAGAATAGTAATTTTAAACTGTATTTGTACTTTCAAAAACCATACATATTATTTATTTATTTAATAACATGTACTAGAATTAATATGAATATACAAGAAATCTTTAATAATTCGAAAAAATAGCATTAAAAATGAAATAATTTCAGGATAAATTTAAGGAAATTTATAAATACCAAGTATTGCGTATAGTAATTATAAAACTGTATTTCTACTTTGAAAATCCGTACATATTATTTATTTAATTAATTCTATTTATTTGTATTAATATGAATATACTAGAAATCGTTAAAAATCCAAAAAAATAGCAATAAAAATGAAATAATTTCAAGATAATTTTAATAAACTTTAAAATTACTGAGGATTGAGAATAGTAATTTTAAAACTGAATTTGTACTTTCTAAAACCATACATATTATTTATTTATTTAATTGTATCTATTAGTATCAATATGAATATACAAGAAATCTTTAATAATTCGAAAAAATTGCATTACAAATAAAATAATTTGAGGATAATTTTAATAAAATCTAAATATACTGGGTACTCAGAATAGTAATTTTAAACTGTATTTGTACTTTCAAAAACTATACATATTATTTATTTATTTAATTGTATCTGTTAGTATTAATATGAATATACTAGAAATCTTTAACAATTCGAAAAAATAGCATTAAAAATGAAATAATTTCAGGATAAATTTAAGGAAATTTATAAATACCAAGTATTGAGTATAGTAATTATAAAACTGTATTTCTACTTTGAAAATCCGTACATATTATTTGTACTTTCTAAAACCATACATATTATTTATTTATTTAATTGTATCTATTAGTATTAATATGAAAATACTAGAAATCTTTAAAATTCCAAAAAAATAGCATTACAAATAAAATAATTTCAAGATAATTTTAATAAACTTTAAAATTACTGAGGATTGAGAATAGTAATTTTAAACTGATTTGTACTTTCAAAAACCATACATATTATTTATTTATTTAATTGTATCTATTAGTATTAATATGAATATACAAGAAATCTTTAATAATTCGAAAAAATTGCATTACAAATAAAATAATTTGAGGATAATTTTAATAAAATCTTAATATACTGGGTACTCAGAATAGTAATTTTAAACTGTATTTGTACTTTCAAAAACCATACATATTATTTATTTATTTAATTACATGTACTAGAATTAATATGAATATACAAGAAATCTTTAATAATTCGAAAAAATAGCATTAAAA
>JACCHV010000202.1:0-30845 GCA_018907245.1 Eupristina koningsbergeri
TATTAGTATCAATATGAATATACAAGAAATCTTTAATAATTCGACAAAAATGCATTAAAAATAAAATAATTTCAGGACAATTTTAATAAATTCTTAATATACTGAGTATTGAGTATAGTAATTTCAAAACTGTATTTGTACTTTCAAAAACCGTACATATTTTTTATTTATTTAATTACATGTATTAGTATTAAAATGAATATACAAGAAATCTTTAAATTTCTAAAAAATAACATTCAAAATAAAATAATTTCTGGATAATTTTAAAAAAATTTCAAATACTAAGTATTGAGAATAGTAATTTTAAACTGTATTTGTACTTTCTAAAACCATACATATTATTTATTTATTTAATTGTATCTATTAGTATCAATATGAATATACAAGAAATCTTTAAAAATTCAAAAAAATAGCATTAAAAATGAAATAATTTCAGGATAATTTTAATAAAATCTAAATATACTGGGTACTCAGAATAGTAATTTTAAAACTTTATTTGTACTTTCAAAAACCATACATATTATTTATTTATTTAATTGTATCTATTAGTATTAATATGAATATACTAGAAATCTTTAACAATTCGAAAAAATAGCATTAAAATAAAATAATTTCAAGATAATTTTAATAAACTTTAAAATTACTGAGGATTGAGAATAGTAATTTTAAACTGTATTTGTACTTTCAAAAACCATACATATTATTTATTTATTTAATTGTATCTATTAGTATTAATATGAATATACTAAGAAATCTTTAAAAATTCAAAAAAATAGCATTAAAAATGAAATAATTTCAGGATAATTTTAATAAAATCTAAATATACTGGGTACACAGAATAGTAATTTTAAAACTTTATTTGTACTTTCTAAAACCATACATTTTATTTATTTATTTAATTGTATCTATTAGTATTAATATGAAAATACTAGAAATCTTTAACAATTCGAAAAAATAGCATTAAAATGAAAAGATTTCAGGATAATTTTAATAAAATCTAAATATACTGGGTACTCAGAATAGTAATTTTAAAACTGTATTTGTACTTTCTAAAACCATACATATTATTTATTTATTTAATTGTATCTATTAGTATTAATATGAAAATACTAGAAATCTTTAACAATTCGAAAAAATAACATTAAAAATAAAATAATTTCTGGATAATTATTAAAAAATTTCAAATACTAAGTATTGAGAATAGTAATTTTAAACTGTATTTGTACTTTCTAAAACCATACATATTATTTATTTATTTAATTGTATCTATTAGTATCAATATGAATATACAAGAAATCTTTAAAAATTCAAAAAAATAGCATTAAAAATGAAATAATTTCAGGATAATTTTAATAAAATCTAAATATACTGGGTACACAGAATAGTAATTTTAAAACTTTATTTGTACTTTCTAAAACCATACATATTATTTATTTATTTAATTGTATCTATTAGTATTAATATGAAAATACTAGAAATCTTTAACAATTCGAAAAAATAGCATTAAAATGAAAAGATTTCAGGATAATTTTAATAAAATCTAAATATACTGGGTACTCAGAATAGTAATTTTAAACTGTATTTGTACTTTCAAAAACTATACATATTATTTATTTATTTAATTGTATCTATTAGTATTAATATGAAAATACTAGAAATCTTTAACAATTCGAAAAAATAGCATTAAAATGAAATGATTTCAGGATAATTTTAATAAAATCTAAATATACTGCGTACTCAGAATAGTAATTTTAAACTGTATTTGTACTTTCAAAAACTATACATATTATTTATTTATTTAATTGTATCTATTAGTATTAATATGAATATACTAGAAATCTTTAACAATTCGAAAAAATAGCATTAAAAATAAAATAATTTCAAGATAATTTTAATAAACTTTAAAATTACTGAGGATTGAGAATAGTAATTTTAAATTCTATTTGTACTTTCAAAAACCATACATATTATTTATTTATTTAATTGTATCTAATAGTATTAATATGAATATACAAGAAATCTTTAAAAATTCGAAAAATAGCATTAAAAATGAAATAATTTCAAGGATAATTTTAATAAAATCTAAATATACTGGGTACTCAGAATAGTAATTTTAAAACTGTATTTGTACTTTCTAAAACCATACATATTATTTATTTATTTAATTGTATCTATTAGTATTAATATGAAAATACTAGAAATCTTTAACAATTCGAAAAAATAGCATTAAAATGAAAAGATTTCAGGATAATTTTAATAAAATCTAAATATACTGGGTACTCAGAATAGTAATTTTAAACTGTATTTGTACTTTCAAAAACTATACATATTATTTATTTATTTAATTGTATCTATTAGTATTAATATGAATATACTAGAAATCTTTAACAATTCGAAAAAATAGCATTAAAAATAAAATAATTTCAAGATAATTTTAATAAACTTTAAAATTACTGAGGATTGAGAATAGTAATTTTAAATTCTATTTGTACTTTCAAAAACCATACATATTATTTATTTATTTAATTGTATCTAATAGTATTAATATGAATATACAAGAAATCTTTAAAAATTCGAAAAATAGCATTAAAAATGAAATAATTTCAAGGATAATTTTAATAAAATCTAAATATACTGGGTACTCAGAATAGTAATTTTAAAACTGTATTTGTACTTTCTAAAACCATACATATTATTTATTTATTTAATTGTATCTATTAGTATTAATATGAAAATACTAGAAATCTTTAACAATTCGAAAAAATAGCATTAAAATGAAAAGATTTCAGGATAATTTTAATAAAATCTAAATATACTGGGTACTCAGAATAGTAATTTTAAACTGTATTTGTACTTTCAAAAACTATACATATTATTTATTTATTTAATTGTATCTATTAGTATTAATATGAATATACTAGAAATCTTTAACAATTCGAAAAAATAGCATTAAAAATAAAATAATTTCAAGATAATTTTAATAAACTTTAAAATTACTGAGGATTGAGAATAGTAATTTTAGACTGTATTTGTAATCTCAAAAAACATACATATTATTTATTTATTTAATTATATCTATTAGTATTAACATGAATATACTAAAAAACTTTAAATTTCTAAAAAATAGCATTAAAAACAAAATAATTTCAGGATAATTATAAGAAAATTTCAAATACTGAGTATTGAGAATAGTAATTTTAAAACTGTACTTGTACTTTCAAAAACCGTACAAATTATTTATTTTTTAATTATATCTATTAGTATTAACATGAATATACTAAAAAACATTAAATTTCTAAAAAATAGCATTAATAATGAAATAATTTCAGGATAATTTTAATAAAATATAAAATACTGAGTATTGAGAATAGTTATTTTAAAACTGTACTTGTACTTTCAAAAACCGTACATATTATTTATTTATTTAATTATAACTATTAGTATTCAGATGAATATACAAGAAATCTTTAAATTTCGAAAATAGCATTAAAAATAAAATAATTTCAGGATAATTATAAGAAAATTTCAAATACTGAGTATTGAGAATAGTAATTTTAAAATACTACTTGTACTTTCAAAAACCGTATATATTTTTTATTTATTTAATTACATGTATTAGTATTAAGATGAATATACTAGAAATCTTTAATAATTCGAAAAAATAGCATTAAAAATAAAATAATTTCAGGATATTTATAAGAAAATTTAAAATACTGAGTATTGAGTATAGTAATTTTAAAACTCTACTTGTACTTTCAAAAACCGCTAAGATTTCCACTTGTAATGTTTGTTTCTCTTTTACTCCTATTATAAAGCCTCCTTTTGCTCTCGCTTTCTTTTTTTCTTTTTTAGCACCTATGATTTTCCAAGTCATGCTTTTCGGGAGTTTTTCTTTGCATTTTTCTGCATCCTTTGTTTCCACCCATGTCTCTGCCATACATACTACGTCCATCTTTTCTATGTATCTCCAGAAGTCTGTGTCCTTTCCCCATATTCCTGCTACGTTCCAGAATATAATGTTTAAGTTTCCGTTGTGTTTGTTGTTTTTGTTTACGTCTTTTGTCGTCTTTCTTTTTTCTTTTTTCTCCTTATTGTTTTCTCGTTTTCTTGTTTTTATTTGTTTCTGTTTCGTTGTATTTTGTGTCTTTTTCTCGTTATGTCTCTTTTTTTGGTTTACTTGTACTGTCCTGTGGTTTCTTTTGTCTTTTTTTCTTTTTAATGCCCGTCCCTTGTATCCGTTAAATTTGTCTGTTTGTCATTTTTGTCCTCCTCTTCATTCGTTTCCTTTGTCTCCTTTTTTTCTTCATTTTCCTTGTCTTCTTCTCTTTTTTTACTTTCCATTTCATTCTTTCTTTCTAATTTCTTTTCTCCATCTATTTCTTTTTTCTTGTTTATTTTTCTGTATATATAATTCCACCTTTCTTCCATTCTTTCCGTTCCCGTCCATCTCTCCCAAGTTCCTTCTACATAAACCTTCTTTAGACCGACCTTTGCAAAAATACCCAATGCCTTCGCCCTTCTTACCCACTCCCTTATTTCATCTTGTTGTCTTCTTTCTTCATATGTTAGGTCGAAGTCTAAGAAGATTTTTGTGCCAATTAGTTTTTTTCTTTCCCCCCATACTTTGTCCCTGGCTTCTTTGTTTTTCATTTTTATGATTATAGCTCTGCCACTCTGCCATGCGCTTATGATTTCTTCTTTTGTACCTAGCTTCGCCGCCACTAAATTCTCTGCCCACTTTCTGACTCCTAGTTTCAGTACTTCTCCCCTTTCCATTCCTTTTACCGCTATATTCTCTTCCCTATCTTTTCTTTCTCTCTCCCACATCAGTCTCCGTAGTCCTTGTAGCTCTGTGTTTGAGATTCTACTTGTGTTGCTAGTGTTGCTTTCGCATCCACTGCTCCACCTTGTGTTTCTTGAAGTACTGCTGTCCCTGCTGTTAGTGGTAGAGCTATCTCTGTTGTCTTCTTTTCTTTCCTTGTTTTCTTTTGCTTCTTTGTCTCTTGTTCTCTTTATGTTTTTTCTTGACCCATTCTCATCTCCACTTGTCAGTATTTCTTCTTTTATCTCTTTCACTTCATCTTCCATGGCTGTCATCCTTTCTTCCATCTTTCTCGCCCAAGTCCTTACACTTTCTTCATTTTCTTCTTCCCTTTCTTTTATTTTCTTGCAAAGCTTTTCAATTTTATCTATTCTCTCTTTATTTTCTTTTCTTTCCTTTTCGTATATCTTTTCTATCTGTATGAATCTTTCTTCTATCTCTTTTTTTATTTTTTCAATCTCCTTCCTGTCCTCCGCTTTACGTTTTTCTCCTTCTTCTATTATTCTTCTACTCTCTTCTATTATCTCCTCCTCCTCTGTCATTATTTTCTTTTTTGCACTCATGTTTTCAAGTGTCATCTGTGTGCTTTCTCTTTTGTTTGCTTTTCCTCTTGTTAGCATTGTTTTTTCTCCTTTGGTACTCATTATTATTTGTTTTTAGTTTTGTTTTGTTTTCTTTTCTGGTTGTGTGGTTTATTTTATTTTGTTTTAATTGTTGTTATTATTGTTTTGTAAAATTGTTGCTATATTTTGTTGTTGTGTTGTTTTTCTCTAATTATTGTTCTATATGGTTTTTTATTTTATTTTTGCTTATTGTTTTGTTTTGCTCTATCTTTTAGATTTTAATTAGTTTTTATCAATTTATTTTGTGTATGTTATATATGCCTTTATTTTATTATATTTTATTTGCTATTTTGTAGTTTTTCTCTGTGATTATATGTTGTAATTTGTTTTTATGCAAAAAAATTCTCTATTTCCAAAAAATTTTCAAGATTTTGTTATTTTGTTGTTATTTGTTAATTTTTACCTGTTTTCTATTGTTTGATGTGTTTATTTGATAGATCAGTGTATTATTTATCCGTAAATCTGTTTTTTTAATACTTAATAATGAGTTTTGCTGTTTTTCGACCTTCCCCTCAATCGCTGTTCGTTTTTCGATGGTCTGTTCGTTTGGGTAGTAGACTCCGGTATCCTGACGTCAAAAGACGTCCGACTTACGCCCGCTTTTTCTTATACGAACAGCCTCGTTCCTTGCGGTCCGCCCTAACCTCCTCGTTTTCTGACCTTTTGTTTCACTTCTTTTTTACACCTTATCTGTTTCTGCACACCTCACTTTTTATCTCACTTCACTCCCTACGCTTTGCTTGCTATATTTCTTCTGTTTTATACTTGCCTCTGTATTTTTTCTAATAATTTCCTATATACAACTGTGTTGCTCTGTATACACGATGTGTTATACGAAACGACCGTTAACGGAATCCATTATAACTATTAGTATTAAGATGAATATACAAGAAATCTTTAAATTTCGAAAATAGCATTAAAAATAAAATAATTTCAGGATAACTCTAATAAAATTTCAAATACTGAGTATTGAGAATAGTAATTTTAAAACTGTACTTGTACTTTCAAAAACCGTACAAATTATTTATTTTTTAATTATATCTATTAGTATTAACATGAATATACAAGAAATCTTTAAATTTCTAAAAAAATAGCATTAAAAATATAATAATTTCAGGATAATTTTAATAAAATATAAAATACTGAGTATTGAGAATAGTAATTTTAAAACTGTACTTGTACTTTCAAAAACCGTATATATTTTTTATTTATTTAATTACATGTATTAGTATTAAGATGAATATACTAGAAATCTTTAATAATTCGAAAAAATAGCATTAAAAATAAAATAATTTCAGGATATTTATAAGAAAATTTCAAATACTGAGTATTGAGTATAGTAATTTTAAAACTGTACTTGTACTTTCAAAAACCGTACATATTATTTATTTATTTAGTTATAACTATTAGTATTAAGATGAATATACAAGAAATCTTTAAATTTCTAAAAAATAGCATTAAAAATATAATAATTTCAGGATAATTTTAATAAAATTTAAAATACTGAGCATTGAGTATAGTAATTTTAAAACTGTACTTGTACTTTCAAAAACCGTACATATTATTTTTTATTTAATTATATCTATTAGTATTAACATGAATATACTAGAAATATTTAAAAATTCGAAAAATACCATTAAAAATAAAATAATTTCAGGATAATTATAAGAAAATTTCAAATACTGAGTATTGAGTATAGTAATTTTAAAACTGTACTTGTACTTTCAAAAACCGTACATATTATTTATTTATTTAGTTATAACTATTAGTATTAAGATGAATATACAAGAAATCTTTAAATTTCTAAAAAATAGCATTAAAAATATAATAATTTCAGGATAATTTTAATAAAATTTAAAATACTGAGCATTGAGTATAGTAATTTTAAAACTGTACTTGTACTTTCAAAAACCATATATATTTTTTATTTATTTTGTAACACCGCGAAAATTCACTTTACGTGAATCCTCCCGAACGGCTTTACAAATTTTTATAAGTATTGTCACACTAAAAAAAAAATCCCGCACTCACTACTCGCACAAATTAATCCGCACACTAATGTTAATTTCACACTTTCTTTATTAATTATCGGGACGAGTTCCGTTATTAATTTTATTCGCCGTCGGGCCGACAAACCCGCGTGGTCAACACTACCTAACACGGTTATTACAAATTTCGATATTATAAATATATATATAAAATATAAACAATAATCTTATTTAAATAGATATATATATTATTAAGGAAAGATCTTACCCAATCCGTAATGTAAATGAATATTAATTATTTGTATATATTGAATTTATCAATTATCCACTGGGGCGTGGTTTCCTTATAATTTTTCTTTAACACTTGATTTTCCTTTTCCTTATTAGAAATATTATTTCCACTCCTCTCAGTTTTCTCTCTCTCTCCAATGATGGTTTGTCACTCCCACAATAATAATAATTTATATTGAAATTGGTTCACTTAAATTTTCAATAACTTTTAAGTTGACTTTCACGAGGATAATTCTCACACACGGTGTATCACCAAAGGCAATAATATAACTGAAAATGGCTTTCCTTTGTTCTCGAAGGAAAGCCAAAATTTTATAACTCACACTACCGAAAATTATTTGAAATTTTATATATTTACACCTGAGCTTGCGTGTGTAACCCTTTCCCTTATTGGTTACACACCGTCAAGCTCCCCCCTGGTCCTGTGCTTTCGAAATCGTGCAATCTCATTGGTCGATTGAAAAATCGACACGAAATCGCACGATTTCATACAAAATTTATTATTAATGTAAAATGCCGATAATTCCGGGATTGGCATTATCGGCAACATCGTGGAGGCGATAATTTACATTAATTAACACCACTACACTCGAATTCCCATGCACCGAGATATATACGTATTTTACAGTAATACACCCGATATATCTTTCTCTCTCACTCTTACTCACACTACACGATCATTCTTTCTCACTCTAATCGTAACTCACACTACAAGAATAGGGAGCGCATCGTTCGCCTCGAATTCCGGTTATTTTCAAAATGTCCGGCCTCGTGACAGTTTGTAAACAGTGGAATTCTTAACAGCATAAAAGAAAAAGAACTACATCCCAGGCTGCTGCTGCCTTCGCTGAGGATTCGTATATTTATTTATTCTTCTCTATTATTATTTTATTAATCCCTGCTTTCACCCATCTCCCATAACTAATTAATATATATTTTCGTTACAGGTTAGTCATAGGAAAACAAATGAAATATTTTACATCACAATTTAATTACATGTATTAGTATTAAGATGAATATACTAGAAATCTTTAACTATTCAAAATAATATCATTAAAAATAAAATAATTACAGGATAATTTTAATAAAATCTAAATAAACTGGGTACTCAGAATAGTAATTTTAAAACTGTTCATGTACATTCAAAAACCGTACATATTTTTTATTTATTTAATTACATATAAGAGTATTAAGATGAATATACAAGAAATCTTTAAATTTATAAAAAATAGCATTAAAAATAAAATAATTTCAGGATAATTATAAGAAAATTTCAAATACTGAGTATTGAGAATAGTAATTTTAAAACACTACTTGTACTTTCAAAAACCGTACATATTTTTTATTTATTTAATTATACCTATTAGTATTAAGATGAATATACTAGAAATCTTTAAATTTCTAAAAAATAGCATTAATAATGAAATAATTTTAGGATAATTTTAATAAAATTTCTAATCCTGAGTATTGAGAATAGTAATTTTAAAACACTACTTGTACTTTCAAAAACCGTATATATTTTTTATTTATTTAATTACATGTATTAGTATTAAGATGAATATACTAGAAATCTTTAAATTTCTAAAAAATAGCATTAAAAATAAAATAACTTCAGGATAACTATAAGAAAATTTCAAATACTGAGTATTGAGAATAGTGATTTTAAAACTGTACTTGTACTTTCAAAAACCGTACATATTATTTTTTATTTAATTATATCTATTAGTATTAACATGAATATACTAGAAATCATTAAATTTCTAAAAAGTAGCAATAAAAATGAAATAATTTTAGGAAAATTTTAATAAAATTTCAAATACTGAATATTGAGAATAGTAATTTTAAATCACTACTAGTACTTTCAAAAACAATACAAATTTTTTATTTATTTAATTACATGTATTAGTATTAAGATGAATATACAAGAAATCTTTAAAAATTCGAAAATAGCATTAAAAATAAAATAATTTCAGGATAATTATAAGAAAATTTCAAATACTGAGTATTGAGTATAGTAATTTTAAAACTGTACTTGTACTATCAAAAACCGTACATATTATTTATTTATTTAATTATAACTATTAGTATTAAGATGAATATACAAGAAATCTTTAAATTTCTAAAAAATAGCATTAAAAATATAATAATTTCAGGATAATTTTAATAAAATTTAAAATACTGAGCATTGAGTATAGTAATTTTAAAACTGTACTTGTACTTTCAAAAACCGTACATATTATTTTTTATTTAATTATATCTATTAGTATTAACATGAATATACTAGTAATATTTAAAAATTCGAAAAATACCATTAAAAATAAAATAATTTAAGGATAATTATAAGAAAATTTCAAATACTGAGTATTGAGTATAGTAATTTTAAAACAGTACTTGTACTTTCAAAAACCGTACATATTAATTATTTATTTAATTATAACTATTAGTATTAAGATGAATATACAAGAAATCTTTAAATTCCTAATAAATAGCATTAAAAATATAATAATTTCAGGATAATTTTAATAAATTTTAAAATACTGAGTATTGAGTATAGTAATTTTAAAACTGCACTTGTACTGTCAAAAACCGTATATATTTTTTATTTATTTAATTACATGTATTAGTATTAAGATGAATATACTAGAAATCTTTAAATTTCTAAAAAATAGCATTAAAAATAAAATAACTTCAGGATAACTATAAGAAAATTTCAAATACTGAGTATTGAGAATAGTGATTTTAAAACTGTACTTGTACTTTCAAAAACCGTACATATTATTTTTTATTTAATTATATCTATTAGTATTAACATGAATATACTAGAAATCATTAAATTTCTAAAAAGTAGCAATAAAAATGAAATAATTTTAGGAAAATTTTAATAAAATTTCAAATACTGAATATTGAGAATAGTAATTTTAAATCACTACTAGTACTTTCAAAAACAATACAAATTTTTTATTTATTTAATTACATGTATTAGTATTAAGATGAATATACAAGAAATCTTTAAAAATTCGAAAATAGCATTAAAAATAAAATAATTTCAGGATAATTATAAGAAAATTTCAAATACTGAGTATTGAGTATAGTAATTTTAAAACTGTACTTGTACTATCAAAAACCGTACATATTATTTATTTATTTAATTATAACTATTAGTATTAAGATGAATATACAAGAAATCTTTAAATTTCTAAAAAATAGCATTAAAAATATAATAATTTCAGGATAATTTTAATAAAATTTAAAATACTGAGCATTGAGTATAGTAATTTTAAAACTGTACTTGTACTTTCAAAAACCGTACATATTATTTTTTATTTAATTATATCTATTAGTATTAACATGAATATACTAGTAATATTTAAAAATTCGAAAAATACCATTAAAAATAAAATAATTTAAGGATAATTATAAGAAAATTTCAAATACTGAGTATTGAGTATAGTAATTTTAAAACAGTACTTGTACTTTCAAAAACCGTACATATTAATTATTTATTTAATTATAACTATTAGTATTAAGATGAATATACAAGAAATCTTTAAATTCCTAATAAATAGCATTAAAAATATAATAATTTCAGGATAATTTTAATAAATTTTAAAATACTGAGTATTGAGTATAGTAATTTTAAAACTGCACTTGTACTGTCAAAAACCGTATATATTTTTTATTTATTTAATTATAACTATTAGTATTAAGATGAATATACAAGAAATCTATAAATTTCTAAAAAATAGCATTAAAAATAAAATAATTTCAAGAAAACTCTAATAAAATTTCAAATACTAAGTATTGAGAATAGTAATTTTAAAACACTAATTGTACTTTCAAAAACCGTATATATTTTTTATTTATTTAATTACATGTATTAGTATTAAGATGAATATACAAGAAATCTTTAAAATTCGAAAAATACCATTAAAAATAAACTAATTTCAGGATAATTATAAGAAAATTTCAAATACTGAATATTGAGTATAGTAATTTTAAAACTCTACTTGTACTTTCAAAAACCGTACATATTATTTATTTATTGAATTATAACTATTAGTATTAAGATGAATATACAAGAAATCTTTAAATTTCTAATAAATAGCATTAAAAATATAATAATTTCAGGATAATTTTAATAAATTTTGTAATGAATGTATAATTCATTATAAATTAATTTCATAATAACCTAAAAATAAACAAATATATTTTAGTTATTTATTTGTAAAATTATGTATAAATTTTATAAATAATATTGATAATTCTTAAATAAAAATTGTTTAAAAACTTACAGGTATTATAAATGATAATTTTATATTGATAGTATTAATTACATTTTTCAAAGTCTATTGTTGACATTCTGTCAACATGAGGCTCGCCGGCTCCATATCACTTGAACATAAACGGATGTCTTGATGATATAGGAGGCGCTGATACTCATGAAATAGAGAAGGACAACAATAGGCGCGAAAATGTATTGTATATATGTTTATGAAATTAGTGCATGTATAAGGTAGTGTGAGTGATGTAAAATTGCATAAATGTGCCGCCGTGATATTGCCGATAATTGTAGATTATATAATTATCGGCAGAGAAATAGTTTTCTTGTTTTTGATTTTAATTTTATAATGTGATTGATTGACCAATCATAATAGGGGATTTTGAAATCGAAGGGAAGAAGAACTATATTTATTAATTAGCCAATTATGAATTTTCTATTTGGCGTAAAGTTAAAAAGGAAAATTTATAATTGGTGAAAATTAAAGTAGTGATAGGACGAAGTGGGATTTTTCAGTTATAGAAAAATCTCATATTCATTAGATAATTGTCTTTTGTTGCATAAAGATCTATTATTATTGTTGTTGATATTCAATTAATTATTATTATAAATATTCAATTTATTGTTTATTATAAATATTCAGTGAGTAGTGTGAGAATATATTCGATAATATTAAATTATCAGAATATAATTAAAATTGTAGTGTTGGGAAATTTATTTATAATAACGATAAATAAATTTTAAAAATCTGTCAATAGTGATAAAGGAATACTGTGTAGATTTTATTGGAAATAATTTTATAAAATAATAATTAAATTGAATTATTGAAGAAAGAGAAGTAAGTGATATTTAAAAGGAATTTAATAAATAATTAAAGGAAAATTAAATATTATATTTTGGAGAAAGAATTATTCGATTAATAATTAAATTATATATTTTTATTAAAACGATCAACTAGTTAAGGTAAGAATTTATATTATTTAAATTTATTGAATTGATATTTTCTTTATTATTAGTTCAAATTTGTTGATATAAATTTATTAGTGAAAATTTGTTGGTAGTGATTGGTGATATTTTATTTTAAGATATTTAAAAATTTAACGGAATCCCCTTTGAGTATAGTGATAGGCAGTGAAAATTACATATAATTTGTATCGTTTAGAGTTTAAAATAATAATTAAATTCAACGTTACAATTTTAAAATACTGAGTATTGAGTATAGTAATTATAAAACTGCACTTGTACTGTCAAAAACCGTATATATTTTTTATTTATTTAATTATAACTATTAGTATTAAGATGAATATACAAGAAATCTATAAATTTCTAAAAAATAGCATTAAAAATATAATAATTTCAGGATAACTCTAATAAAATTTCAAATACTGAATATTGAGAATAGTAATTTTAAAACACTACTAGTACTTTCAAAAACAATACATATTTTTTATTTATTTAATTACATGTATTAGTATTAAGATAAATATACAAGAAATCTTTAAAATTCGAAAAATACCATTAAAAATAAACTAATTTCAGGATAATTATAAGAAAATTTCAAATACTGAATATTGAGTATAGTAATTTTAAAACTCTACTTGTACTTTCAAAAACCGTACATATTATTTATTTATTAAATTATAACTATTAGTATTAAGATGAATATACAAGAAATCTTTAAATTCCTAATAAATAGCATTAAAAATATAATAATTTCAGGATAATTTTAATAAATTTTAAAATACTGAGTATTGAGTATAGTAATTTTAAAACTGCACTTGTACTGTCAAAAACCGTATATATTTTTTATTTATTTAATTATAACTATTAGTATTAAGATGAATATACAAGAAATCTATAAATTTCTAAAAAATAGCATTAAAAATAAAATAATTTCAAGAAAACTCTAATAAAATTTCAAATACTAAGTATTGAGAATAGTAATTTTAAAACACTAATTGTACTTTCAAAAACCGTATATATTTTTTATTTATTTAATTACATGTATTAGTATTAAGATTAATATACAAGAAATCTTTAAATTTATAAAAAATAGCATTGAAAATAAAATATTTTCAGGATAATTCTAATAAAATTTCAAATACTGAGTATTGAGAATAGTAATTATAAAACACTACTTGTACTTTCAATAACAATACTTATTTTTTATTTTTTAATTATATCTATTAGTATTAAGATGAATATACTAGAAATCTTTAACTATTCAAAATAATATCAATAAAAATAAAATAATTTCAGGATAATTATAAGAAAATTTCAAATACTGAGTATTGAGAATAGTAATTTTAAAACTGTACTTGTACTTTCAAAAACCGTACATATTATTTATTTATTTAATTATAACTATTGGTATTAAGATGAATATTCAAGAAATCTTTAAATTTCGAAAATAGCATTAAAAATAAAATAATTTCAGGATAATTCTAATAAAATTTCAAATACTGAGTATTGAGAATAGTAATTATAAAACACTACTTGTACTTTCAATAACAATACTTATTTTTTATTTTTTAATTATATCTATTAGTATTAAGATGAATATACTAGAAATCTTTAACTATTCAAAATAATATCAATAAAAATAAAATAATTTCAGGATAATTATAAGAAAATTTCAAATACTGAGTATTGAGAATAGTAATTTTAAAACTGTACTTGTACTTTCAAAAACCGTACATATTATTTTTTATTTAATTATATCTATTAGTATTAACATGAATATACTAGAAATCTTTAAAAATTCGAAAAAAACCATTAAAAATAAAATAATTTCAGGATATTTTTAACAAACTTTAAAATTACTGGGTACTCAGAATGGTAATTTTAAAACTGTACTTGTACTTTCAAGAACCGTACATATTTTTTATTTATTTAATTACATGTATTAGTATTAAGATGAATATACTAGAAATCTTTAACTATTCAAAATAATATCAATAAAAATAAAATAATTTCAGGATAATTATAAGAAAATTTCAAATACTGAGTATTGAGAATAGTAATTTTAAAACTGTACTTGTACTTTCAAAAACCGTACATATTATTTTTTATTTAATTAAATCTATTAGTATTAACATGAATATACTAGAAATCTTTAAAAATTCGAAAAAAACCATTAAAAATAAAATAATTTCAGGATATTTTTAACAAACTATAAAATTACTGGGTACTCAGAATGGTAATTTTAAAACTGTACTTGTACTTTCAAGAACCGTACATATTTTTTATTTATTTAATTACATGTATTAGTATTAAGATGAATATACTAGAAATCTTTAACTATTCAAAATAATATCAATAAAAATAAAATAATTTCAGGATAATTATAAGAAAATTTCAAATACTGAGTATTGAGAATAGTAATTTTAAAACTGTACTTGTACTTTCAAAAACCGTACATATTATTTTTTATTTAATTAAATCTATTAGTATTAACATGAATATACTAGAAATCTTTAAAAATTCGAAAAAAACCATTAAAAATAAAATAATTTCAGGATATTTTTAACAAACTATAAAATTACTGGGTACTCAGAATGGTAATTTTAAAACTGTACTTGTGCTTTCAAGAACCGTACATATTATTTATTTATTTAATTATAACTCTTAGTATTAAGATGAATATACAAGAAATCTTTAAATTTCGAAAATAGCATTAAAAATAAAATAATTTCAGGATAACTCTAATAAAATTTCAAATACTGAGTATTGAGAATAGTAATTTTAAAACACTACTTGTACTTTCAAAAACAATACATATTTTTTATTTATTTAATTACATGTATTAGTATTAAGATAAATATACAAGAAATCTTTAAAATTCGAAAAATACCATTAAAAATAAACTAATTTCAGGATAATTATAAGAAAATTTCAAATACTGAATATTGAGTATAGTAATTTTAAAACTCTACTTGTACTTTCAAAAACCGTACATATTATTTATTTATTAAATTATAACTATTAGTATTAAGATGAATATACAAGAAATCTTTAAATTCCTAATAAATAGCATTAAAAATATAATAATTTCAGGATAATTTTAATAAATTTTAAAATACTGAGTATTGAGTATAGTAATTTTAAAACTGCACTTGTACTGTCAAAAACCGTATATATTTTTTATTTATTTAATTATAACTATTAGTATTAAGATGAATATACAAGAAATCTATAAATTTCTAAAAAATAGCATTAAAAATAAAATAATTTCAAGAAAACTCTAATAAAATTTCAAATACTAAGTATTGAGAATAGTAATTTTAAAACACTAATTGTACTTTCAAAAACCGTATATATTTTTTATTTATTTAATTACATGTATTAGTATTAAGATTAATATACAAGAAATCTTTAAATTTATAAAAAATAGCATTGAAAATAAAATATTTTCAGGATAATTCTAATAAAATTTCAAATACTGAGTATTGAGAATAGTAATTATAAAACACTACTTGTACTTTCAATAACAATACTTATTTTTTATTTTTTAATTATATCTATTAGTATTAAGATGAATATACTAGAAATCTTTAACTATTCAAAATAATATCAATAAAAATAAAATAATTTCAGGATAATTATAAGAAAATTTCAAATACTGAGTATTGAGAATAGTAATTTTAAAACTGTACTTGTACTTTCAAAAACCGTACATATTATTTTTTATTTAATTAAATCTATTAGTATTAACATGAATATACTAGAAATCTTTAAAAATTCGAAAAAAACCATTAAAAATAAAATAATTTCAGGATATTTTTAACAAACTATAAAATTACTGGGTACTCAGAATGGTAATTTTAAAACTGTACTTGTGCTTTCAAGAACCGTACATATTATTTATTTATTTAATTATAACTCTTAGTATTAAGATGAATATACAAGAAATCTTTAAATTTCGAAAATAGCATTAAAAATAAAATAATTTCAGGATAACTCTAATAAAATTTCAAATACTGAGTATTGAGAATAGTAATTTTAAAACACTACTTGTACTTTCAAAAACAATACATATTTTTTATTTATTTAATTACATGTATTAGTATTAAGATAAATATACAAGAAATCTTTAAAATTCGAAAAATACCATTAAAAATAAACTAATTTCAGGATAATTATAAGAAAATTTCAAATACTGAATATTGAGTATAGTAATTTTAAAACTCTACTTGTACTTTCAAAAACCGTACATATTATTTATTTATTAAATTATAACTATTAGTATTAAGATGAATATACAAGAAATCTTTAAATTCCTAATAAATAGCATTAAAAATATAATAATTTCAGGATAATTTTAATAAATTTTAAAATACTGAGTATTGAGTATAGTAATTTTAAAACTGCACTTGTACTGTCAAAAACCGTATATATTTTTTATTTATTTAATTATAACTATTAGTATTAAGATGAATATACAAGAAATCTATAAATTTCTAAAAAATAGCATTAAAAATAAAATAATTTCAAGAAAACTCTAATAAAATTTCAAATACTAAGTATTGAGAATAGTAATTTTAAAACACTAATTGTACTTTCAAAAACCGTATATATTTTTTATTTATTTAATTACATGTATTAGTATTAAGATTAATATACAAGAAATCTTTAAATTTATAAAAAATAGCATTGAAAATAAAATATTTTCAGGATAATTCTAATAAAATTTCAAATACTGAGTATTGAGAATAGTAATTATAAAACACTACTTGTACTTTCAATAACAATACTTATTTTTTATTTTTTAATTATATCTATTAGTATTAAGATGAATATACTAGAAATCTTTAACTATTCAAAATAATATCAATAAAAATAAAATAATTTCAGGATAATTATAAGAAAATTTCAAATACTGAGTATTGAGAATAGTAATTTTAAAACTGTACTTGTACTTTCAAAAACCGTACATATTATTTATTTATTTAATTATAACTATTGGTATTAAGATGAATATTCAAGAAATCTTTAAATTTCGAAAATAGCATTAAAAATAAAATAATTTCAGGATAATTCTAATAAAATTTCAAATACTGAGTATTGAGAATAGTAATTATAAAACACTACTTGTACTTTCAATAACAATACTTATTTTTTATTTTTTAATTATATCTATTAGTATTAAGATGAATATACTAGAAATCTTTAACTATTCAAAATAATATCAATAAAAATAAAATAATTTCAGGATAATTATAAGAAAATTTCAAATACTGAGTATTGAGAATAGTAATTTTAAAACTGTACTTGTACTTTCAAAAACCGTACATATTATTTTTTATTTAATTATATCTATTAGTATTAACATGAATATACTAGAAATCTTTAAAAATTCGAAAAAAACCATTAAAAATAAAATAATTTCAGGATATTTTTAACAAACTTTAAAATTACTGGGTACTCAGAATGGTAATTTTAAAACTGTACTTGTACTTTCAAGAACCGTACATATTTTTTATTTATTTAATTACATGTATTAGTATTAAGATGAATATACTAGAAATCTTTAACTATTCAAAATAATATCAATAAAAATAAAATAATTTCAGGATAATTATAAGAAAATTTCAAATACTGAGTATTGAGAATAGTAATTTTAAAACTGTACTTGTACTTTCAAAAACCGTACATATTATTTTTTATTTAATTAAATCTATTAGTATTAACATGAATATACTAGAAATCTTTAAAAATTCGAAAAAAACCATTAAAAATAAAATAATTTCAGGATATTTTTAACAAACTATAAAATTACTGGGTACTCAGAATGGTAATTTTAAAACTGTACTTGTGCTTTCAAGAACCGTACATATTATTTATTTATTTAATTATAACTCTTAGTATTAAGATGAATATACAAGAAATCTTTAAATTTCGAAAATAGCATTAAAAATAAAATAATTTCAGGATAACTCTAATAAAATTTCAAATACTGAGTATTGAGAATAGTAATTTTAAAACACTACTTGTACTTTCAAAAACAATACATATTTTTTATTTATTTAATTACATGTATTAGTATTAAGATAAATATACAAGAAATCTTTAAAATTCGAAAAATACCATTAAAAATAAACTAATTTCAGGATAATTATAAGAAAATTTCAAATACTGAATATTGAGTATAGTAATTTTAAAACTCTACTTGTACTTTCAAAAACCGTACATATTATTTATTTATTAAATTATAACTATTAGTATTAAGATGAATATACAAGAAATCTTTAAATTCCTAATAAATAGCATTAAAAATATAATAATTTCAGGATAATTTTAATAAATTTTAAAATACTGAGTATTGAGTATAGTAATTTTAAAACTGCACTTGTACTGTCAAAAACCGTATATATTTTTTATTTATTTAATTATAACTATTAGTATTAAGATGAATATACAAGAAATCTATAAATTTCTAAAAAATAGCATTAAAAATAAAATAATTTCAAGAAAACTCTAATAAAATTTCAAATACTAAGTATTGAGAATAGTAATTTTAAAACACTACTTGTACTTTCAAAAACCGTATATATTTTTTATTTATTTAATTACATGTATTAGTATTAAGATGAATATACAAGAAATCTTTAAATTTCTAAAGAATAGCATTAAAAATAAAATAATTTCAGGATAATTATAAGAAAATTTCAAATACTGAGTATTGAGAATAGTAATTTTAAAACACTACTTGTACTTTCAAAAACCGTATATATTTTTTATTTATTTAATTACATGTATTAGTATTAAGATGAATATACAAGAAATCTTTAAATTTCTAAAGAATAGCATTAAAAATAAAATAATTTCAGGATAATTATAAGAAAATTTCAAATACTGAGTATTGAGAATAGTAATTTTAAAACACTACTTGTACTTTCAAAAACCGTATATATTTTTTATTTATTTAATTACATGTATTAGTATTAAGATGAATAAACAAGAAATGTATAAATTTCTAAAAAATAGCATTAAAAATAAAATAATTTCAAGAAAACTCTAATAAAATTTGAAATACTGAGTATTGAGAATAGTAATTTTAAAACACTAATTGTACTTTCAAAAACCGTATATATTTTTTATTTATTTAATTACATGTATTAGTATTAAGATTAATATACAAGAAATCTTTAAATTTATAAAAAATAGCATTAAAAATAAAATAATTTCAGGATATTTTTAACAAAGTTTAAGATTACTGGGTACTCAGAATGGTAATTTTAAAACTGTACTTGTACTTTCAAAAACCGTACATATTATTTATTTATTTAATTATAACTATTGGTATTAAGATGAATATACAAGAAATCTTTAAATTTCGAAAATAGCATTAAAAATAAAATAATTTCAGGATAATTCTAATAAAATTTCAAATACTGAGTATTGAGAATACTAATTTTAAAACACTACTTGTACTTTCAATAACAATACTTATTTTTTATTTTTTAATTATATCTATTAGTATTAACGTGAATATACTAGAAATCTTTAAAAATTCGAAAAATACCATTAAAAATAAAATAATTTCAGGATATTTTTAACAAACTTTAAAATTACTGGGTACTCAGAATGGTAATTTTAAAACTGTACTTGTACTTTCAAAAACCGTACATATTATTTATTTATTTAATTATAACTATTGGTATTAAGATGAATATACAAGAAATCTTTAAATTTCGAAAATAGCATTAAAAATAAAATAATTTCAGGATAACTCTAATAAAATTTCAAATACTGAGTAGTATTGAGAATAGTAATTTTAAAACACTACTTGTACTTTCAAAAACAATACATATTTTTTATTTATTTAATTATACCTATTAGTATTAAGATGAATATAATAGAAATCTTTAAATTTCTAAAAAATAGCATTAATAATGAATTAATTTTAGGATAATTTTAATAAAGTTTCAAATCCTGAGTATTGAGAATAGTAATTTTAAAACACTACTTGTACTTTCAAAAACCGTATATATTTTTTATTTTTTTAATTATATGTATTAGTATTAAGATGAATATACTAGAAATCTTTAAATTTCTAAAAAATAGCATTAAAAATAAAATAATTTCAGGATAATTATAAGAAAATTTCAAATACTGAGTATTGAGAATAGTAATTTTAAAACTGTACTTGTACTTTCAAAAACCGTACATATTATTTTTTATTTAATTATATCTATTAGTATTAACATGAATATACTAGAAATCTTTAAATTTCTAAAAAATAGCATTAAAAATGAAATAATTTTAGGAAAATTTTAATAAAATTTCAAATACTGAGTATTGAGAATAGTAATTTTAAAACACTAATTGTACTTTCAAAAACCGTATATATTTTTTATTTATTTAATTACATGTATTAGTATTAAGATGAATA
This sequence comes from Eupristina koningsbergeri, assembly GCA_018907245.1. Lineage (NCBI taxonomy): Eukaryota > Metazoa > Arthropoda > Insecta > Hymenoptera > Agaonidae > Eupristina > Eupristina koningsbergeri. The sequence continues at coordinate 21,398 of JACCHV010000202.1, forward strand.
TACAAGAAATCTTTAAATTTCTAAAAAATAGCATTAAAAATAAAATAATTTCAGGATAATTATAAGAAAATTTCAAATACTGAGTATTGAGAATAGTAATTTTAAAACACTACTTGTACTTTCAAAAACCGTACATATTATTTATTTATTTAATTATACCTATTAGTATTAAGATGAATATACAAGAAATCTTTAAATTTCTAAAAAATAGCATTAAAAATATAATAATTTCAGGATAACTCTAATAAAATTTCAAATACTGAATATTGAGAATAGTAATTTTAAAACACTACTAGTACTTTCAAAAACAATACATATTTTTTATTTATTTAATTACATGTATTAATATTAAGATGAATATACAAGAAATCTTTAAAAATTCGAAAAATACCATTAAAAATAAACTAATTTCAGGATAATTATAAGAAAATTTCAAATACTGAGTATTGAGAATAGTAATTTTAAAACTGTACTTGTACTTTCAAAAACCGTACATATTATTTTTTATTTAATTATATCTATTAGTATTAACACGAATATACTAGAAATCTTTAAATTTCAAAAAAATAGCATTAAAAATGAAATAATTTTAGGAAAATTTTAATAAAATTTCAAATACTGAGTATTGAGAATAGTAATTTTAAAACACTAATTGTACTTTCAAAAACCGTATATATTTTTTATTTATTTAATTACATGTATTAGTATTAAGATGAATATACAAGAAATCTTTAAATTTCTAAAGAATAGCATTAAAAATAAAATAATTTCAGGATAATTATAAGAAAATTTCAAATACTGAGTATTGAGAATAGTAATTTTAAAACACTACTTGTACTTTCAAAAACCGTACATATTTTTTATTTATTTAATTATACCTATTAGTATTAAGATGAATATACAAGAAATCTTTAAATTTCTAAAAAATAGCATTAAAAATATAATAATTTCAGGATAACTCTAATAAAATTTCAAATACTGAATATTGAGAATAGTAATTTTAAAACACTACTAGTACTTTCAAAAACAATACATATTTTTTATTTATTTAATTACATGTATTAATATTAAGATGAATATACAAGAAATCTTTAAAAATTCGAAAAATACCATTAAAAATAAACTAATTTCAGGATAATTATAAGAAAATTTCAAATACTGAGTATTGAGTATAGTAATTTTAAAACTCTACTTGTACTTTCAAAAACCGTACATATTATTTATTTATTAAATTATAACTATTAGTATTAAGATGAATATACAAGAAATCTTTAAATTTCTAATAAATAGCATTAAAAATATAATAATTTCAGGATAATTTTAATAAATTTTGTAATGAATGTATAATTCATTATAAATTAATTTCATAATAACCTAAAAATAAACAAATATATTTTAGTTATTTATTTGTAAAATTATGTATAAATTTTATAAATAATATTGATAATTCTTAAATAAAAATTGTTTAAAAACTTACAGGTATTATAAATGATAATTTTATATTGATAGTATTAATTACATTTTTCAAAGTCTATTGTTGACATTCTGTCAACATGAGGCTCGCCGGCTCCATATCACTTGAACATAAACGGATGTCTTGATGATATAGGAGGCGCTGATACTCATGAAATAGAGAAGGACAACAATAGGCGCGAAAATGTATTGTATATATGTTTATGAAATTAGTGCATGTATAAGGTAGTGTGAGTGATGTAAAATTGCATAAATGTGCCGCCGTGATATTGCCGATAATTGTAGATTATATAATTATCGGCAGAGAAATAGTTTTCTTGTTTTTGATTTTAATTTTATAATGTGATTGATTGACCAATCATAATAGGGGATTTTGAAATCGAAGGGAAGAAGAACTATATTTATTAATTAGCCAATTATGAATTTTCTATTTGGCGTAAAGTTAAAAAGGAAAATTTATAATTGGTGAAAATTAAAGTAGTGATAGGACGAAGTGGGATTTTTCAGTTATAGAAAAATCTCATATTCATTAGATAATTGTCTTTTGTTGCATAAAGATCTATTATTATTGTTGTTGATATTCAATTAATTATTATTATAAATATTCAATTTATTGTTTATTATAAATATTCAGTGAGTAGTGTGAGAATATATTCGATAATATTAAATTATCAGAATATAATTAAAATTGTAGTGTTGGGAAATTTATTTATAATAACGATAAATAAATTTTAAAAATCTGTCAATAGTGATAAAGGAATACTGTGTAGATTTTATTGGAAATAATTTTATAAAATAATAATTAAATTGAATTATTGAAGAAAGAGAAGTAAGTGATATTTAAAAGGAATTTAATAAATAATTAAAGGAAAATTAAATATTATATTTTGGAGAAAGAATTATTCGATTAATAATTAAATTATATATTTTTATTAAAACGATCAACTAGTTAAGGTAAGAATTTATATTATTTAAATTTATTGAATTGATATTTTCTTTATTATTAGTTCAAATTTGTTGATATAAATTTATTAGTGAAAATTTGTTGGTAGTGATTGGTGATATTTTATATTTAAGATATTTAAAAATTTAACGGAATCCCCTTTGAGTATAGTGATAGGCAGTGAAAATTAAATATAATTTGTATCGTTTAGAGTTTAAAATAATAATTAAATTCAACGTTACAAAATGGCGCCCAACGTGGGGCCCTGTTAGAATTTTAAATTTAGATAAAATAAATAGTGAAAAGTGAGTGAAGTGTGGAAATTAAAAATAATTTGAAATAATTTAAAATTATTTTATTTTATTTTTTTTTGAATTATTTTGTTAATTAAAAATTTTTTTTTGTTTGTTAAAATTTTTTTTTATTGTTATTTTATTAAAATTTTTGTTGTTGTTGATTGTAAGTATATTGTAGTACACGTTAAAAGTTATATTGTAGAACAGGAGCACGGGGATAAGAAATAAGAGAATTTAAATTTTTTTTTATTGGAGTGTTAGAATATTATATTTTTTTGCTGATATTGTTTGTTATTTGATTATTCATTGTTTTATTTATATATATTGTTTAATTGTATAACATTCTAATTAATTATATATTATTTAAATTGATATTTCTTTTATATATATTATTTAACGAATTTTTTTATTTTTTTTATATTATTAAATTGTTTTTTTTATGTTATTTTGATTATTTTTTTTTTTTTCTTCTTTTCTCTCTTTTCCCATTATAGGTTATCAGGTAATCGCCAGATTTTTTTTTTATATAATAATATTTTAATTTGTTTTATTTTATATATATTTTATATTATATTATATATTTTATATTACATTTTATTTAATATTATTTTAATATTTCTAATATTATATATTTATTATTTATATTTTTTTTTTTGTTGTTGTTTTTTTGTTGTTGTTGTGTGATAATTATTGGGCGATTTAGAATAACCTGTGCTCCTGTAGACAATTTGGAACGTATTTAATCTTTGTTTTACAAAATATTGTAGTGAAGGGTCTTCAAAATGCCACATTTTGAAGATATATTGAGGTACTTAATAATGAGATCGGATAGGGCCCGCAAAGTATCAGCTGAGGTGAATAAAATGAATTCTAAATCCATTTTAGAATCCTTAAAGAAAGAGTGTTTAAATAGTAGTGGAAACTCAACCATTTTGAAAAATAGATGGTTAAGATATAAATTGAAGGCATCATTACCGAAAAGTGGCATTCCATGGGATGATAAGGAAGATGGACGTCAGGGTCCGTCTTTATTGGAAGAAGCCCTTTCGGATAATATTAAATTATCAAGTAGTGAAAGTGAAGCTGTTAAGGGACAAAAGTCAACGAAGGTCTATCAATCACCAACATTATTGGACTTTCCTATTCCTGGGGAAGAGGGAAAGTCAAACAATATAGAACTGGATGATGATGTATTCACTTTCGAAGACCCAAAGTCCGGAAATACGGTGACAATTCCAACAGAAGTGTTGGATGATATTTTTGGCAAATATTTGGAGAGAAAAAAGGTAGTGACAGAGGAGCAAAAGATTAAAGAAGATCTGGATGCTACCTGTAGGAAATTGGTGGAATCTTTCCGAATTTCGGACGATAGCCGAAAATTTAAACAAACAAGATCGAGAAGATCGCATAAATTCAGTAGTGAAGATAGTGGTGACAGTGAAGCCGAATCTTATTCACGGAGGAGGGTAAGAAGAGCCAGAGGAACCGATGAAGAAACTAAAGCGTTAAGAAGTATGCAGTGTTGGAAGTTGGAGTTTTCTGGAGAAAATACTCAGGATCCTGATGAGTTTCTCGAGAGACTCAACGAATGCAGGAAATACAGTGGGATGACGGATTCAACGTTAATGTTGGCGTTACCCTGTGTTCTTAAATCAAAAGCTAGTCAGTGGTTCCGAAATAAAGTTAATTTGATTAAAACTTGGGAACAATTTAAAACAGCATTCAAGAGTCGATTCGGGAAGAAATATGAACGTCAAGACTTGATAGCGGACCTCAATAAAAGAACGCAACAGAAAGGTGAAGGTATTGAGAGTTTTATTGAGAGCATCCAGTCAGTGATAGTTCATTTTGATCGGCCTCCCTTGTTAGAGGACCAATTATCTATAGCATATTGGAATCTGTTGCCGGAATACAGGACTTATATTGCTGATAGAAAAATTGAGTCCTTTGAAGATTTACTACATTTTGGAAGAAGATGGGAGCGGGTGAAGTCGCTGAATGACAAATATGTCCCGCCAGCACCTAAAGAGGAATATGCAGTGGCGACAGCAGCACCCCCGGATCCCAAGGTGAAAAAAGTAGTGAAAGTGGCCTCCGTGAATGAGATGGATACCAGTGTGGAGGAAAACGCTACGAAAGGGAAAGTGACTAAGAAAAAATCGAAAAAGGTAGTGTCAGCTCTTAGTCAACTCCCTGTTCCGGCTAATGTAGTAGTAAATCCAGTAACCCAACCGCCCGAGGTAAATAAGATAAATTATCCACCTCAGACAGTGCCCAATGCCAAAATAAAAAGAAATTGGATGAAAACTGTTCAAGGAGGATTAATTCCACATTATCAAGGTGGTAACTGGCAGAATAAAGTACCAGAGGTTCCACAAGGTAGTGTAGTGTGTGGGCAGCAACAAAATTTAGTGAAGGAGATATTTTTTGGTGCATGTGCTACGTGTCAGGCTGTGGGGCATAAAGCACGCGATTGTCCTAATCGTGTGTGTTATAGGTGCCGGAAACCAGGACATATAGCTTGGGAATGTCCAAATAATATCTTGGATACTGGACCTAAGTGTCAATTGTGTGGCAGGCCAAATTGCGAGGTAAAAACCTGCCCCAATTGCGCCCAACTGTTTAAACAGTTGGGAAATAGTCAAGCGGGAGGGCAAAATCATCCCGGCCCTACCCAGTAGAAAATTTAGGAGTAAGGGGTGAAGTGACGTGTAGTGGCGTAGCTCCGAAATTATTTGGAAGGCCAACCAATCAAATTGAAGAGTTAGCAAATAAATTAGAAGGACAGTGTAGTGGCGTAGCTCCAAAATTGTCTGGGAGGCCAACAGATATAGTTTCGGAGTTAGCAAATAATAAAGAAGAATTATGTTGTGGCGGAGCCCTAAGATTATCTAAAATAACAGATAATCAAGAAGGGTTAGCAAATTTTAGTAGTGGCGTAGCTTCTCCATTATTCAAAAACAAATTGAATAATAATGAGGAGTTAGCAAACCAAGTAGTAGTGCAGTGTAGTGGCGTACCTTCTCAATTATCCAAAATTTGTTTGGATAATCAAGAGAAGTTAGCAAATAACATAGCAGAGCAGTGTAGTGGCGTACCTCCGCAAGTATTCAATGATAATCATGAGGGGTTAGAAATTGAAAAGGTAGTGCAGTGTCGTGGCGAATCTTCTTGCCAATCTGGGAGGCCAGATGAAGGTGAGAAATTAGCAATCTCCTTAGATTTGTTAAAACAAAGTAAGGAAATAATTCCTTTGGGAAATAAAAGTAGTGGACGTGATGTGAAGGATATTAATAAAATTGCTAGTTCATCAATGGAAAATCGGAGTTTCTTTGATGTCAATGTAGCAGGAATCAAATATAGGGCATTGTGTGACCCAGGGGCAATGATATCTTTGGTCGGGAGCAGAATAGCGGCACAACTGAAGGATAACTTGGTTCCAACGTCGTCAGGAGTTAAATGTGCAACAGGAACCATAAGCAAAGCTTTAGGAGTCCTGTCATTGAAAATGAATATCGACGGGATTGAATCAGTCATGAAGGTTAGAGCGCTAAAGCAACTGGACCAGGATATGATCCTAGGGATGGATTTTTGTAAAATCTTTGATCTAGACACGCGTTTCGGCCGGGGCCTGTGGCGTGCTAGGGGGGGAGAGTGGAGAGAATTCTCCAGAAGTGGTAGTGAAGGAAATGCTGTCATTCAGGTCGAATGTGCAGGCATTTCAGAACTTAGTAGTATAGAAAAGAAGAAAATTGATAAATTAGTGGAGTTAATTCTGTCTGAGGCTACAGACAAGCCCGGCGGAACAAAATTAACGGAACACTACATTGATGTACAGGGAGCAGCACCTATTAAACATAAATTTAGGAGAATGTCTCCTAAAATGTTACAGGTCGCTCATGATGAAGTGAAGGAAATGCTAAAAGAAGGGATAATTGAAAAATCAGCTAGTGAATGGGGTAGTGCGCCGGTAATGGTTAAGAAATCAGACGGCAGCTACCGATTTTGTGTGGATTATAGGGATTTAAACAAAGTGACGAAGAAAGATGCCTATCCATTACCATCAATGGACGGAATCTTGGATAAATTGAGAAAGGCTCAATATTTATCCAAGATCGACTTAAAGCAGGCATATTTCCAAGTTCCTTTGGAAGAAGCGAGTAAAAAGTACACAGCTTTTGCAATTCCGGGATCAGGACTTTGGCAGTTTCGTAGGATGCCGTTTGGACTCACTAACGCGCCTATGACTTTCCAGAGATTGATAGATGCTTTGTTTGGACCGGAATTTGAACCCTATATCTTCGCGTATTTAGACGATATATTAATTGCGACTGAAACGTTCGAAGAACACATGAAATGGCTGAAAGTAGTGCTGGAGAAAATAGTAAATGCTGGTTTAACTATAAATAGGAAAAAGTGTGAATTTGGATGTACCTCAGTGACGTATTTGGGATTTATCTTGGATAAAAACGGTTTGAGACCTGATGAGTCGAAGGTAGCGCCAGTAGTGGAATATCCAGCACCAAATACGGTTAAACAACTGAGGAGATTCTTAGGAATGATTGGATGGTACTCCCGCTTTATTCCACAGGACTCGGAAATTAAAATTCCATTAGTGAAATTGTTAAGGAAAGGACAACCGTGGGAATGGACGGAAAAACAGCAGGAGGCATTTGAAAAGTTAAAGGAAGCATTGACTAAAGCTCCGGTATTGAGAAGACCTGATTTTAGTAAAAGTTTTGCAGTACAATGTGATGCTAGTGGTTATGCGATTGGGGCAGTTCTTACTCAAGAATTTGAGGATGGAGAACACCCAATCCTTTACATTAGTAGAGTATTAACCGCTGCGGAACGAAACTATACTACTAGTGAAAGGGAATGTTTGGCATTGTTGTGGGCGATAAAAAAGTTTCGTCCCTACATTGAAGGATATAGATTTAAAGCAGTGACAGATCATAGTGCCCTAAAATGGTTGCGAAATCTGAAGGATCCAACAGGAAGATTGGCTCGATGGGCTTTAGAAATGCAACAATGGGAATTTGATATCGAACACCGCAGGGGAGCTAATCATCATGTTCCGGATGCCCTATCAAGAATGTTTGAGGATGAGGAGGTCTCATCTTTTACAGATATTCAAGATGAGTGGTATCTGAGACGAATGAAAGAAATTAGTGATGCTCCGAAGAAATATCCGAAGTGGAAAGTGGAAGAGGGTAGGATCTATTGCTTCAGAAATGATGCTCTATTAGATCCTATTCTATTTAGAGAAGAAAAGTGGAAATTGGTAGTACCAAAAGAATACCGATTGAAAGTAGTGAAGGAAGCCCATTGTGAAGCGAGTTCGGGACACTTAGGAGTTGAGAAAACTTATGATCGAGTGGCTCGTGAATATTATTGGCCAGGTGTTTGGTACGACGTTTATAGATTCGTACATGAATGCTTAGATTGTCAGAAATATAAAGTTTCACAATTGGGACCTAAAGGATTGATTGGAACAAGGGTAGTGGAGAGACCTTGGATAGTAGTGGCAGCTGATCTTATGGAATTTCCACCAAGTAAAAAGGGGTTTAAATACTTACTGGTTTTTCAGGATTTATTTACTAGGTGGATAGAAGTTCAACCTCTGAGATCAGCTGAAGGAAAGGCAGTGTCTAGGGCATTTGAGGAATTAATATTATTTAGGTGGGAAACTCCTAAATATTTATTAACAGATAACGGTAAGGAGTTTATAAATAAATGGTTGAAAAGTACTTTGGAAGAATACGGAGTAAAACATGTAACTACTCCTCCATATCATCCTCAAGCCAATCCGGTAGAACGTAGTAATAGAACTTTAAAAACTATGATTGCTACATTTATACAAGAAGATCATAGGGATTGCACATACATGAGTTTCGACATGCAGTGAATACGGCAGTGCAGGCTACAACTCATGTATCACCTGCTTTCTTAAACTATGGAAGAGATCCACGACCAGTTAAAAGTTTAAGAAGTGAAGTGGAGGGTAATCCTTTAATAAAGAAGATTGATCCTGAAGTGTGGAAAGATCGAGTAAAAAGACTCGATGCTTTAAGAGATTTGGTAGTGATGTTTATAGAGAAAGAAAGAATTAAACAAGGGAAACTCTATAATAAAGGTAGAAGTGATGTGGAATATAGTGTAGGAGAGATGGTGATGAGGAGAACTCATGACCTATCTAATGCAAATAGGAAGTTTTCGGCTAAATTAGCTCCAAAATTTGAAGGTCCTTTTGAGATTATAGAAAAACTATCCCCATTAGTATATGTAGTTTCGGGTCAGGGTAGGAAAATCTCAAAGGCTCATATTTCGGAGTTAAAGAAATTCATTCCTCCACGGGGAGAAATTAGTTAGGAATAATTCTTTCTCTTAGGCAGGCATGTGTTGAAAACTATTTTAATGATTTTAATTTTTTTTTCGGATGGATGTGGATACAGTCCTAAAGATCTTAAATGTAATTAAAGATTTGCCGAGTGATCTCCAACACATTGTTACGAGGGGTATATTTGGTTGTGATTCTACTATAGAGTAAGATCCAACTTGATCATCCTTCGTAATAACACCTTATTTCTTTTTCCTTATTCCTTTATTTTATCCTTAATGGTAGTGAATGCTGTATAATCCCAATACAGTGGATTATCAGAATTTGGTATAAAGTAGTGAGTGGTAATAAATCAAAATTTCAAGGAAGATTTGGATTAGGGGGGGGATTTGTAAT
>JACCHV010000203.1:0-54390 GCA_018907245.1 Eupristina koningsbergeri
TAACCCACTAACCCAATAACCCAATAACCCAATAACCCAATAACCCAATAACCCAATAACCCAATAACCCAATAACCCAATAACCCAATAACCCAATAACCCAATAACCCAATAACCCAATAACCCAATAACCCAATAACCCAATAACCCAATAACCCAATAACCCAATAACCCAATAACCCAATAACCCAATAACCCAAAAACCCAATAACCCAATAACCCAATAACCCAATAACCCAATAACCCAATAACCCAATAACCCAATAACCCAATAACCCAATAACCAATAACCAATAACCCAATAACCCAATAACCCAATAACCCAATATCCCAATAATTAATTATTATCTGCCTTATTCATAAATTTATATAAATTAGAATTACCCTTATGAATTCAACATTCTAGTGTATCTACTAGTATCCCTGGTATATGAGTTGCGGTATTATTTATTATTATATATTCATTAAAAATAGATTCTAGCGTCAAATGTATACTAAATTGATTTATTGAATATGTATATCAGTGATTTGCTTTAATGATTCTATTTCGACATCTGATGATTCAGATACGCAGCGTGGTTTTAATGATAGTATGCCGGAACCTTCAATTGTTTCTCACATTTCTCCCTCATTGTCACATCTTATTCTCAATTCATCAGCCCTTAGGGTTGAGTACAGCCAGTTATTACCTCTTGATAGTTTTGTCCAATTAGTTTCATGTATTGTATTGATTCTTACATCACAGTAGATATATTGAAATATTTATGTTTATTGATTAAATGCTGCATGGATTGTTACTTCCTACTTTTCTTCTTGGAGCTAATTTCCTACACGGAGTGATCTTGCCTATTTCCTTACATTTTTCCAAGTCTACTTGTGAAATTGGTACATACATTTTTGTTTTGAAATTAACAGCAATATATTTCGTAATTGCAATAATATATAATACAATATTTTCAATTTTTTGTGATGATAAAAACGGTATTAATTGGTACAATACGTATATATCCTTTTTTATCAATGGAATATTAATATAGTACACAGTTTTATTCATATATATTATGATTTTTACGTCTGATACTCTAATTTGTTCCTCAATACTATTGTTATTTTTTATTGGTAGCTCGACTGACGTCAATTTTCCCTTGATTTTCCTAGCTGTAGTTTCCACTAAGTTTTTCTCTAATATTTTAGGATGGACTTTTCCCTTGGTTGCCTATTGTATTATTTGTAACAATAATTGAGTACTTTTTATTTGAATATTAGCATAGTCATCCATCAGCCCTATGAGTTCCTGACATTGTACTTCCTCTCGCAAATGTGTTTTGTCGTTCATTGCTATTTTTACTTTTTCCTATAAATAATTTATTTTTGCATCGTCGCACTGTAATTTCTTTTCTATAATTTCAGTCTGGTTTGCTAATAATTGAGCCAATTCATTTGTTTTTCCGTTGAAATTACGAATTAATGACTTTATTTCGGTTTCTGATTCATGTTCGACGAGGAAACATTTTGTCACACGTTAATTATTAAAAATTTAGATTTACCTATACAAACGTTGTCTGAGGAATTGAGAAATAACTTAAACATTATGCTGGAGAAAACAAAGTTGCAAAGTTATTATAATGTTAAACCGAAACTTTTATTAGGACAAGATAATTTGAGATTGATCGCGACGCGAGAAATTTAGAAATAAATAATACAGATTTGATACTATCACGTTCGAATCTAGACTGGACCCTACATGGACCTACGTACAAGACGGGTATGACACCGCACACGGTTTTAACGATAAACAATACGGATCAGTCGGGCGATGATTATGAATTTCGAGTAAATAGACATGACTTAGTTTTAGATGATTTAATAAAGTATTATTTTGACTTAGAAAATATCGGGATACACAAGAGACACAGAATGATCCAAGATTACACCGTATTGAGCAGTTTTTGGAAAATAAAAGTAAATTAATAAATAAATATTGGGAAATAGAATTCCCGTGGAAGGATGATGATATGCCTAATATAGACAGCTATAGTGTCGCTTATAAAAGATTATTGAACTTAGAAAACAAGTTAGACCGAAATGAAAATTTTGCTAAATTATATTATAAAGAAATGCAGCGATTCATAGACTCCGGTTACGCTAAATGGCTGAAGGAAATACTAAGCGGTCGCGAACTTGTATTTGCCATATTTCTGAGTAACAAGTGAAAATAAGCCTGGGCGTATTAGGTTAGTTTTTGATGCTGCAGCAAAATCATCAGGTACGAGTTTGAATGATTTATTAAGAACAGGTCCGAATTTACTTGAGTCTTTGCCCGGAGTTTTGATAAGATTCAGGCAATTCTAAGTAGCGATAAAATCAGATATAAAAAATATGTTTTTACGTGTAAAAATTATAGATCAGGACCGAGGAGCTCAGAGATTTCTGTGGCGGGAAGGGATGAGAAATGAAAAACCAATGATTATGGAAATGTGTAGCCTTATTTTTGTTTCGAAATCTTCCCCCACGTGTACTATCTTTATCAAAAATAAAAATACTAAATTTTATGAAAAAAAGTGGCCGGAAGCGGCTAAAAGCGGGAAAAGAAATATTTATATAGATGACTATTTGTCGAGCTTAAAAACGGAAGATGAAGCTATTGCTATGATAGAGAAAATAATTCAGATAAATTTAAACGGTAACTTTGAGATGCATAAATGGGCTTGTAATATTCCGGAAGTTTTGGAGAGAGTCGCGTAAAATTGTAGATCGGATTTAAACTCGGATATGAACTTAAGTGAGAATGAAGATGAAAAGGTTTTAGTGATGGCATGGAATACCGGTGAAGACATATTATAAAAAAAAGGAAAGGAAAAACCGACCAAACGAGACGTTCTTAAAATCATTATGTCGGTATTTGACCCATTAGGTATATTATCACCATAAACTATTAAATCGAAAATATTAGTTCAGGAAATATGTCGAAGTAAAGTAAGATGGGATGATGAGATCCGTGATGAAAAATTCGAGATATGGAAAGAATGGATTGCGAGTTTAGCAATAGTTGAGCGCTGTGTGATTCCACGTTGTGTAATACCGGAATATTCAGAGAAAAATGTTCAATTACACATATTTTGTGACGCGAGTGACAAATCTTTCGCGGCCGTCAATTTTTTACGCACTGAATTGCCCAACAACAAGGTCTCAGTCGTATTATTCATCAAAAAAAATAAGATCGCGCCTATGAAAGCTTTAACTGTACCTAGACTGGAATTACAAGCCGCGTTATTAGGAGCTAAATTATTGAATTTTATCAAGAAGGAACTAGACGTTCAGGTATCAAAACGTTTCCTTTGTTCTGACTCTACAGTAGTTTTATCGTGGATTAGATCGGAGCCGAGAATTCGAAATGTATTTGTAGCAAACCGGTTAAATAATATAGAAAAATTGTCGGAAAGTTCAGACTGGTACTGGGTACCTTCAGCAGACGATGCCACTAGGTTTAAAGATAGCTCGTTACCCCCGAATTCTAGATGGTTAATTGGTCCGAAATTTTTACATTCACCTGAGGAAGAGTGGCCAAAGGTGCCTAAACGGCCGAAGAAAGAATTAGACACGATAAATAATTTAGAGATCCATACATCCCAAGTGTGTATTATTCAATACGCGAAAGATAATATTAAGCTAGCTTTCAGACTAATGGGTTGGAAAGGACTAATAATAACAGCACGGCGCGTTAGAAGATATTATTATCGCTGGAGACATCGAGAATTAAATAACGATCAATGTCCAGATAAAACCGGGAATGAGTATTACATTTTTCAAAAAATACAAGCAGAAGCTTTTGGAATCGAAATAAATAAAATTATGTCAAGAGAGCCCCTAAATACTAACAATAAAATCAAAAAATTAAATCCGTTCCTAGATTACGACAAAATTTTAAGAGCTAATGGTCGAGCTACGTGCTTAAAACATCAATATTTTGAAAACATACCAATTATTTTAGATGGGAAATACCCTTCCGTTCGTGCTTTGATTTTAGACTATCATAGAAGATATTTACATTGTAGTGTAGAAACAGTTTTAAAATCCATTAGCGTAAAATGTCTCACTTGTCGGTTACGGAAAGGTAAACCTCAAGAAACAATCATGGCACCTTTACCTCATGCGCGTATAGCTTATAAAATGCGACCTTTTAGTCATTGTGGGGTAGACTATTTTGGGCCCATGAATGTTAAAGTCGGAAGACACCGGGAAAAACGTTGGGGAGTAATATTTACCTGCCTAACCACTAGAGCAATACATTTAGAAATAGCCAACACATTAAACGCGTCATCCGCTATTATGGCCTTACAAAGATTAGCAGCAAGGCAAGGATTACCGGCAATTTTATATAGTGATAACGAGACCAATTTTAGAAGAGCAGACAAAGAAATTAAAAAGACTGTTAAAAACTTAGACCAAAATAAGTTTAATTCTTTTTCAGACCAAATTAATATAAAATGGAGATTCAATCCACCCGACGCTCCGCACATGGGCGGTGCGTGGGAACGTCTGATAAGATCAGTGAAAAATGCGTTAAAGTATGTATTACACATTCAACCACCCTCGAAAGAAACATTAGCTACTATTTTATCCGAAGTCTAGCATTCGGTTAATTCCGATTTCGATACACGTTAAAATACTTAAAGTTTTAGCCCGTAAAAAACTATCCCTATTTCTATAATTTTAAACTTTCGATTGTATATTTAGTTTGTGAACGGGATAAAATACGAGCAATAAGGCGTATAAATTTTCTCGTAATTTACGTATGTTATCTTCGGGGTTATGTTAAATACTATTTACACGATAAGATTAAGAGCGAAAATAAAATAGGCGTAGCGAATTAGGGTACAAAAGGGTGTTTTGCGTAAAATACCATATGCGGTAACAAAAAAAATTAAGCTAAGGACCGCCGAAGTTCGAGCGCTGAAAGGCAATAATTCGTGATTCCAAGTGTTTTTCTTGAGGTAATCCGGCGCATTGGGGCGGCATACGATATGCGTCGGTGGGATTTCGAAAAATATGTTTTGAACGTCGAAATCCCGACGCGATACAAAAGGTATCGCGTCATAAGAAAGGGCAATTGTAGACGTACAATTGCCCTGTAAGAAAAACTCAAGAAAAGATAATGTTCGGAAAAAAGGCCGAACATTAAGGGACTCACAAATTATATGCGCGTGGAACGATTAGTGTAATACAAGCCGTAAAAAACTAAAATAAAACATTAAATTAATCGGATAAATTTGTACGCCGTGCGTTAAAATTTATATTTGTATATTTAGGCTTTTTCCTTTCGACACCCAGCGAAAGGTTTTTTGTGCCACGTAGTCGTAGGTATCAAATAATAAATATTAACAATACATAATAAATATTCAAGAAATATTTATTATGTATTGTTGAAAAGATTGTAAAGTGGAAGGGAGAGCGATCTCTGCGAAGGGAGTTTGTCATTTTTAAAATTCATGCGAGTCAATTATCGACTGATCGCTTGCTCGCAAAGATCACTCTCGCTTTCGACTTAAAAAACTTCTAATAACTTGCATACTTTATTTCCTTAACATATTATATTTATACACTCTTATTTGGTTTTATATTTCTACAATAAAAATTGTCGGGGAAGAACATTTCTTGCATTTCACTTTATTTTATTTCATTCCTAAATTAAAATAATATAATCAAACTTATAAATCATTGAGAAACGGTAAGATAAACCACCCGTCGGAAACAATTTGTTTGAATTATATTTGTGAATGTTACGTTTGTTTAGCTGAAGTATTATTGTAATGGGCGATTCTTGATTTTGATATAAACTGGTTCAAATATCATATCTTGTGACTCGAGCGATTTCGAGTTTCGGGGACGCCCGAGAAATGAATTTTAATATTATAAAAACATCGAGATAGCCGGGAAAGGCTTATTCTTTGTATGTGGAAAGTGTTGTGAAAAGCGATCCGGGGTGGCCGACGTACAACCCGAAACCGCTTTGACTCGAAATTAGGAGACTGGTGGGGCGACATACGATCAAGCCTCCGTTGCGAGTCACAAGGTTATGGAAAATTTCGGGAGTGGGGTAGATGAGAGAAGGTATTATAAAAACCGAGATTTTGGACGAAGGGTACTTTTTTTGCTTTTTATCTTGTTTGCTACAATTCAAGAATCGCTCAAATATTTTATGTTATTTTTTGAATTAAGAAATAATTAAGAAAAATATTAAATAAAAAGTATTTTATTTTTTGTGAAATACCCGATTGTTTATTTCATTACACCAGCTGACCCAATTATTTGGAAGTTTAGTATTATTATCTTTGCCTTCACGCCAAACGTAATAATCTTTATATTTTTCAACACCATTAACACTATTAATAAACCACTCGTGTTTATCAGATGTATGATTAGGGACAAAATCTATAAGAACCTAACAAAAACAAATTTTTTTTAATTTAATATAAAAGCTTTTTCAGAATATGAAATTAGTAATTCATAAAAATATATTATATGATCGTTAACTCTAATTCCTAATTCGTTGGATTTTCTTATGAGTTCTTCAAAATCATCTACACTGCCAAAAATTTTATTAATATTGTAATAATCAGAAATATCGAATCCGATATCAACTAATGGACTGGTATATATTGGGTTCATCCATATAACTCCAATTCCAAGATCAGCAAAGTGGTTCAATTTACTTATTACACCTTTAATAGAAAATATTGTTACTTAATATTATTGCTTAAAAATGAAGATCTTTACTTGTTAGAATATAACATTAGAATATTTGCCGGAATAGTTAATAATATTTCATGACAGTTTTGATAACATTTTGCATACAATTGATAAGAGGACTCGCTTATATAGCATTTATATTATCTATACTGGTATGTTATTTAATTTATACGGAAATAAAATTTTGGTAGCTCACCCACTTTCACATTTCTATTTCATTTTTTTTATTATTTTGTTTTATCGACATATTATTTAAGTTTATCTTTTTGTAATATATTCGGAATTTGTTAAAAATAAAAAAGTACCCTCGTTCACTGCTAACTCATTTGTTATATGCTCTGTAAGATCAATGAAAAATATTTGCAATAAGGAATTCGTGAAAAATGAAAATAAAGACGAGGATAACAATTACCGTTAAATTCGTATTTACTAATATTTACTGTCGAATTTATTTTATTGATTTTGTGAGCGATTCAGTTTATATATGAACCAAGGCGTATCGCAATGAAGACGATAAGATTTCTTTTTTGCAAATTGAGAAGCATATACAGTATTGCTGTGAAAAAAATTGTTTTCTGTATGATTTTATTTATTTTATGTTTGAACTTACACCTATGAAAAGGAATTGAAAAAACATTGATAATATCCCATTAGAAATGAGATGGGTCGAGGCAGAAAAGTTTAGGCTATCACAAATGGATGAATTTTTGAAGGTATTTTCTATGAAGTGAGAGAAGCGCTTTTTTGTAATACTTAGCAGAAGGTAATTGTCGAAATTGTGTTTAAAACATAAACAATTTTTTATTTCTCCATTATAATTTATAACCTTCACTGCAAGTAAATAATTTTTGTACAAATGTATTGTTTAGGCTTGTTTTTTGTTACTTAGTAAAGGCAATGTACTTCCTTCAAATATAAGTCTATAGTATGTCCTTTCAATACTATAGTCGGTTATAATTTTCAATTTATTTTTTATTTTAACAAAATGGGGGGATAAACGATAGTAGTACACAAGACTTGGATTTAATTATTTAATGAATTGACTTTACATTGAGTACACAGGTCCATTTTCACACATTTTCTGACGCTCTCTTATCGGATGCTCACACTCATCACCCACTCTTACCGCCAAAAAGGAATCTAAATAGGCGGGAGGAGTGGGGCTGCTTACCCGAGACAATTGCATGTTTTAATTACGCATAAAAGTAGAGTTGTATAATTTTAAATTAAATTAAATTAAAAAAAAATTATTAATATATGTTAATCAATCCCAACACGTTTTTGTTGTTATTATTATTATTAAAAAAAAAATGTATTAGTATGATATTCAGTAAGATTTAAGTAATTAGAAATATTTAAGATTACGCAGAATTTGCAACTTTGGGAAGGTCCGACAAAAGCACGAATTATTATAAAAAATTTACCTTTTAAATCACCAATTCCGTCACCATCTGAATCCATAAAACTTCTGGGAAAGATTTGATAAATTATTGAATTTTTCCACCATCCTTTATTCTTTATTTCACCAG
Source organism: Eupristina koningsbergeri (assembly GCA_018907245.1). Lineage (NCBI taxonomy): Eukaryota > Metazoa > Arthropoda > Insecta > Hymenoptera > Agaonidae > Eupristina > Eupristina koningsbergeri. Next base: position 8,280 of record JACCHV010000203.1, read on the forward strand.
CTATAAAATATGAACAAACTAAAATAACGAATAAAGCTGTATAAGTTCGAAATAATAACTTTTTTAATTATAAACTTATGATGCCAAGCAATTATATATATTATATATATATATATTATATATATATATAAAGTATTATATATAGACATTTATGATATGTATAAATTACTGTTGAAGATAAAAAATAGTATAATTAATTTATTATATAATGTATCAGATAACGTGCTGGGTTTTATTAAATACTATCTTTGAATTAATGAAATTACAAGACGAAATTACTTCATAATCGATAATTAACGTTCACTTTTAATTTTATCTCTTATTTATACTTCAATATCAATATTTGAATCATAAACTAGTTTGAATGTTAAAATTTTACTTAATTTACTTAATTTTTTATATTTTTTATTTTTTACTTAATATGTACTTTTTACTTAATTTTGAATTGAAAAGATATATTTATGAATTTAATTCTTTTATAAACTTGGTAATGTTACGTCGCTAATGTTACGTTAAATAATTGGTGTAATTATTAGTCAAAGAAAAGAAAACCTTGTTGGCGCTTAGATAAAATTTATTCTAAATTTAACAGCGCTTTATATACACGTGTGTATAAAGTTATTTTTATTGTTAGTATTTAAAGCTTTAATTTTTATTTAATACGGACGGAGAGAGAAAGCAAGTCGAGCCCACGCGGAACAGAGTGGTGCGTTAGCACAGGCGCTGTAGCAGAGCCGCCCGAATGAAAAGAGCGTCATCTTCTCGGACGCCCGGCAACGTGTCAATCCTCGCACGGACGGGGACGGAGGGTAGCCGCTGCTCCGGCATTTCTGCACGCAGCCCGGTCAGCTGGTCAGGGTATAAAGTCAGAGTCAGAGGAGACTCAGGACGCTGCGAACACAGCCTAGTAGAAGAGTCCCGAGCAAGCTATCTCTCTTTTTTCAACAAAACTCGCTTGACACCAATGTCATCTTTTTTTTCAGGAAGAAGATCAGGCTTCCACCTCACACACAAGTATTCTTTTTGTATGTGTGTGAATAAATGAGGATTCTCTAAAAAATGCTTGTCCTTTATTTTGCGGCCCTCCTCCCCCTTAATACTTTCAGGAAGACTACGAACACCCTGACCTCGACGAGCCAACTCCGGCCGGCAGTTGAGACAGTAGGAAGAAGGCTACATCGTTACAATATAATGTTATTTAATTAATGTTTTTACTTAATTTTATTTATTTATGAAATTTAAATACCATGGATAATATTTTTTATAAGATTTGTAGGAGATATATTGTTTGTTATTATATATAAGTACTTTTTAATCAATATATTCAGTTGTGAAATCTTTTAGTTTTGAATTTATTGAATAACTAAATATTGATTTTTAATTGTAATATTAAGTTAGTTTATTATTTTAGAAAGCGCCGGAGGTATGTTACAGCTGTTAAAATAAAATTTGCTATTATAAAGCAATAAGATACATAATTTTACAGGTGCATTATATATAGTTTTGCTCATTTACTATATGATAAAAATATGTAAATAATCTGAATACTTTAGTTAGGTATAAAATAATATTATAGAATTACAAAAATAATGTAAAGGGAAAAATATAAATTGTGTGTTAAAGTAAATATTAGTATAGGTTATATATGCTGTCAATATTGTGTTCAATACGTGTAATAATTTATTCGTCCTCGATTTATACAAGTATATTTCGATTGTTTAAACTACTTTATATTATAACACCTTTTTCTTTTTCTTTTTTCTTTAATTTTTTTTATCATTAAATAATTGTGTTTAGGAAAACAAATAAAAATAGTGCTGTACAATATTTGAAATTACATTGACATTTACTTTGATTTTGAATTTAAGGTTATACTGGTTCTAACAATAAATTGGATTATATTTTCCTTTTGAAATATCAATGAATATATTTAAATGGAATTAAATAATCTATAATATATAATATATAGTATTTTTCAGTGGGTTAATTTTGTATAAAGCAAAGGAACTGCGTATAATTTATTTTAATATTATTGAATATGAAACAAATTTTATTTTGTCTTTTATTTGAATTGTATATGTATTTTACTTTTTTTGATAGTTAGAAGAGCGAAGTTGAATGAATTATATAATATATTTTGTTGAATTGTACTGTGACATCTAAATTAATTTACTTGTTTTCTTCAAATTGAGTTTAATTATCATATTTTTTTTGACAGATTCGTGTATTGTATTAGATTAAAGTAAATTTATCACAACACAAGGATTTGAATATTTTATTATTTAAAATACAGATAGATTGTAATCTATGTAATAATAGCAAATTGTTAGTTTAAGATAAAGTACTAAATACTTATTTTATCGAATTATTCCTTGTACAAAAAAAACTTTGATTATTAAACTATAAATTGGCACATACCAATTTCGTATAGTTTTATGTTAAAATATTTAATTAGAAAATATAGAGTACATCTATTACATAAGTAGTTAATACACAATATATAAACTATGTTGGTTAATAATAATATTTTTATTTAAGTAATGTTAAATTGTTTGTACGAGTAATTTTATAGTAAAATAATATTTTAATTGTATATTATTGAAGTTGTCACTTTTACAATCATATGGTTTAAATTTGTTCTTTTCTGCATGTGTAAAAAAAAAATTTATAAATTAAGTACTATTTATTTTAAATAATGTAACTAATTAATATGTTTTTAGTATTTAATTCAATTTTTTGTACACAGTATAAGAAAAAAAAGAGAAATGGAGAAAAAGATTTTATTTGTTTATAATGTTCTTCACGAAATGAAAAAAATAAATGAAGCAAATATATATTGATTAAAAAAACAGGTTTTGAATTAACATTTATTTGATACTTTTACAAGATTCGAAAATGCGGTGGATAAGTTGAGCGCGAAGTTCTTGGAGACGTTTCCCCGAACAATACAAAATGCAAATAACAATGGAGGGTTACTAAACCCTCGTCCACCTACGTAAGCCTAAAAAAGCGAGCACTCATGCAACCACAACGCTCTTTCGGACTGGCTTTCTGGCGTTTGGGAGTCCTTGATGGCTTACCGGTGTTTCGGGTCGAACCTACGGTCACCCGGTTGAAGATAGGGTTCGTGAAGTTCTCGACGGGGAAGATAGGGATCGACAGCGGCTTTGCAGAGATGTCGACAGTGGATCCTCAGCTATTTCCTTGTCTTCTTGGCGATCTCGTGTGCTTAACTCAAAACACTATCGGCGAGCCTTTTGAAGACGATCAGCTGTACTCACCTCCTCACTTCTTATAATTTTTCCTCGAGCGAAGTACGCCGATAAAGGAGACGCGTGAGTCAGAGAATCGGCGGAGTATCTCGCGCGAAGCCAGCAACTCACTAACTCTAACGTTTCAAAAACTCTCTTTTTCGAAACTATGTATTTTTTGTATTCTTTAATCTTGGACGGCTAAAGTATTGTACAAATACTATATAATATTGTACATATTTTATTTAAAATTCTTATATAAATTATCTTATTGTGAATTTTCAAAAATATTATGATTTGAAATTTATTATTAAATAGATAAATAACTATAAAAATATTTGTACTTCATGTAACATAAGATTGATTGATTTAAAAAAGAAAAATAGAGATGGGACTCTACTTTAAGGCAATCATTTAATTTGCCTCTTGTTAACACCACATTTACAAATACCGTAGTTCATTACTTATAATTGTCCAATGCTGTATCATCTGTACACTGTTGAGAACTCCGCCAAATTTGGCACCAACAATTTCCATATTTTTTATTGTGCGTTCAAAAATGAAATATATTGTTTAATTCTTTGAAAATCTGTTCTGGCAGTGTCCAAAAAAAAGGGAAAAGATTTTCCGCTAGAACATAAATCAAAGAAAAATACAAAAAAGGCAAAAAGGTATGAAGACGAGAAAGAAGAAAAAGAGGTAAGAGAATCCGAATTAGGATACGGAACTCTCTGCCTCGGTTTCTTGACAGGACGCAAGCGTCACGAAGGCCGGCGCGACGTATGGGGGATGCAAGAGGAAGAGAGAGGATGGAACCGAGAAATCGAGATATAAAGGGAGAGTGAGAGTGAGCGAGACGGAGCGAAGGGCGGGGGGGGGAAGGGAGTCAGAGATACAAAGGGGTTGGCTGCTGTCCGGCGAGCGCAATGGGTCAGTGCAATTCGCGTCGCGGAGCCTTACGCCCGTATCGTGTGGCTGGGAGTGCGCGTGTGAACTCGCGCCGCGTCAGAGGGAATTTATTCTTTTTTAATAGACTTTTCGGGAAAGTGCCATAATGTAGAGTAAAAATTTCCTTTGGTAATTTTGGTCCCGGTTTTCATTTTTATGCCTAGAGAATTGCTTGACCGAGTGAAAGTGATTGTGTAATTACGGACCTTTTTTAAAGATGAATTGATCAATTTGATCGACTCGAATAGAATGCTGTCAGGATAGTGTAACACTTTGTTATCGTGATTATTCATAGTTGATGATGATGTGCTAATACAATCAATTTATATTGATTAAGGAGTGGGTTTATGCAATCGGCTTTAAAATTTCCAAGTGAAAAATAGCTCTTTAAGGTCGGAAAAAATTCGTCTCTTCATTCGTTATCTACAGTAATAATATTAACTGGTAAATTACTACTTTTTTTTCGAAGATAGATATAATTTTTATATGTCGTTCTTAATTGCTAATAAATAAAACATTTCATAAAAAAATACTAAACATGATTTATTGTATACCACAAAAAATTAACGTTTTTTCTATATACTTATTAGTCATCACGAGCTTATCCTGAGATTGAAATATGAATCGGTGATATTTGACGTGTGTGCATTTTTATTGCCGGGGAAGTATCCGCGATAAATATGAACTGCTTAAGTTATCTGTTCATGAGAATTCATTTCACGGGCTAATGATCTTTGTTTTATTTAGTGTACGCATTTTTCTGTACTCAGAATAGAAATAAAATATTCCGAAGAAAATACCATTTGTTTTGCCACTATTGAGCTAAAATTTTTTTACTTCATAAACATATCTATTCGAATTACACGCCTTTCTCTGTACTAAATGTTGATATTTTTTAATGCAATAACAATTCTAGAAAATCAGTGAGAAATTAGAGCAAAAATCTGTTTAAACGTTCTTTGTCAACTGGTACAAAAATATTTTAGCAGTATTGATACATGAATCTCGAAGTTGAATTTGAATGCGTAAGCAGTATTCCAGAATTACATTAAGTCACTCGCTCAATTTGACTGCAGTATCAGAGATACACTTGTGTATCGACAATGTACCTCTTTGTACTTGAATATCTTCCATATGAGTGAGCAGAAATATTATTTATATTAATAATTTAAATATTAATAGAAATATTATTGTTATTTTCAAATACAGTTGAGCTTCGGAAAAAGCACTGCCAATGATATCATCAATTACATATACACGTACTTTTTTACCGATATGCAAAATATTGTATTTAATGTTACGCATAATGCCCCCATCGATCTATCATTTATTTTTGATCAAAAATAGAAAAATGAAACTTTCTGTTTAAATATTTTATTTTTTATAAATGAAAAAGGCTAATTTTGGATGATGTCGATTTATTCAAATGCATGATTCAATTTGATGGCACCATTTGTAGTAGTTATTAACACTAGCAATTTATATAATAAAATATTCATATGCTAAAATTTGGATAAAAAAAATTCGGAATAGTATTGTATTGAGATACTTTGTTTATAATTATTCTAAATATTAATATTTTTCAATTTTTTTTTACTTTTCAAATACTATTAATAGATATGGAAGTTAATTTTTTCATTAAATATTAAATTTAAGTTAGTGAGTGAGATAAAACATCACTGTAATGTAAAATTAAAGAAAAAATTTTTTAAAAAATTTAGAAAAAATTAAAGAATATTATAGTTTTTAACATTTGTAAGATATACTATAAATGAAAAAATATGGTAAATAACTAAAAGCAAACGTGCACAGAGATATTTTGTTTAAATTCTAAGCTTATAGGTATTACTATGAAATTTGTATAAAAATTTTTTATTTTTAAAAAAAATAAAAGTTATTAAATGAAATAATGATAAATTAATCTTGGTACATGTATAAAAAAGAAGGCATAAAAAACAAATAAAAATGTAAGATATTAAATGTAAGGTCAATTAATAAAATTTTGGAATATTTAAAAATATGTATTAAGACTAGTGAAGTTTTTAAAGATGAATGAAAAGAGCAAATAGTAGTTATAAGTGATTATTAATGAACTATATTTATAAATTTATTGAAAAAATTGAGGTGGTTTTAGGTCCTCTATTAATATAATAATAGAAATGGATAAGAGTAGGGTTTCCACTGCACTTAAGAATGTTGTAAAAAATGCCTTAAATATCGAAAATAGTTGAACTCGCAAGTTCTAATCCTGTGGCTGCGCCCGAGACTGATGTACCATATGTCTGGCAATAAATTAATTAAAAGTGATTTCAATATATATAAATAAATTTTCTGTTGATAAAATCTAAATTATTCAACAAAATATCATATTTATTTTTAACAATAAATAATCAGTAACGATACATTTTTCATATTGCGTTACAGTACATAAATATGAAAGTCTTTTTCATATTTAATCGATTGTTTACGAGTATATTAAAAGTAGCCTCACAAGTGACTCAATTTAATGGTATTACTTGATGAATCACTTACACAACTGATTTCTGAGTTCTTAATTACAGCAGACATTATATATCTAGACAAAAACTGCGATATATCTTACATCGTGTACGAACAACATACAATCACACATTTCAATATAAGAAAATTACATGGAAATAATAGTCAATTTTAACGAAAGGTATGAACATAGGTAATACATTGTTATCGACCGATTCTGACTGAGAAACATATAGAACAGACGGTATAGAATAATATTTGAATGCAAAAAATTTTTCTCTCGTATACTTTTTTCAGTTTTCGATCTGACTTCTACTTTAAGGTACTTTTTTGACTATTGGCTTGTTCAAGTTTTTCTCCAAACTTTTTCATATACAATGTACTTTAGATTAGAATATAAATGATGCTTATTTTATCGATTTCAATGATACGCAAAAATGTATCTTAGCTTTATTCTTGATTGATACAAATATTCAATTTTATTTTGATTATAGCATATATCACGATTGTAAAGGAAATCTCTTAAAACAATATCAAGCATTTTATAATTAAATTAAATAATTAAAGAATTACAAATTTTTAAATTGGAAAAAAAAAATTATACTTTTTAAGTGCAGTACATTATGATATTATGCTGTGATATTTTCAAAAAAAATAATAAAAATATAATGGTTAATATATAATATTTATTTACTAATATCATAACAGATTCTAAAAATTTTAATTTAATTTTATTAATCTCGGTATTTATTAATGTATATAAATTATATTCATTTTTATTTAATATTCAAATATTTATTTTTTAAATCATTTATATAATTGTAAAGTGAAAATTTTATTTTTTTTACCAATAGAAATCAATACATTAAGGGTAATGTATCGATTTCTAATAATTATAAGAGTACGTTTTCCCAGAATAAATACACAATTGACTTCCTTTTTTGCGCAATAATAAACTAATTTATCATTTTATCTTTTATCATCCGACTCATTTTTCTGTACCTATGTCCCTACATACGTACAGATGCACTGGTAATTTTATGCACTATTCCCTTAATTATTTTATAAAAATATAAAATATTTATTAAATAAAATTAAATATACATTTGGAGAGTATAGAATTATATTATTATTTAATTAAAATAAATCATTTATTAAATATTATTATTTAATGATTAAATAATTATTTATATAATATAAATAATATAAATATATATTAGTATAATTAATTATTTCAATATATATAAATAATTTATATATATTGGTTCGCTTAGAATATACACAAATACAAAAAATGCACATACTTGGGTAAAGTACTGAAAAATTTCTCGTATAATCAACCAAATAGAAGGAAGGAATTATGTTGTTTAATAAAAGTTAGTGTGCAGTAACAAGTTTTAATGTATAACAAATTAATTCAGTATGTACTTATCAAGTATATACAAATTGTAAGGAATATGCAATAAACTAAATACTTCTTGTAATGTGAATTAAATAAATATGAATTAATTTGAATTTAGAAAACTAATGTTATCATAACCATGCGTAAGAATATAAGTATATATACAAAAATTATAAATCTACTTTATTTCTTTATTTATAAAAAAATACATGTCGATTTAAAAATTAATATATATAAAAAATGTAATAATAATAATAATAATTTTTATTTTATAATTCGTATTATAAATTATATCCTACTATCTTAAAGTAATTAATTGATGACAAATTTTTAAATATATTATGTCCATAGTAATGTGTTCATAATAATAGAAAATAATTTGATAAATTAAATTATGATGCTCTATTATAATTTACAATTAAATTAAAATAAACAAAAATCTACTTGAAAAATTAAAGATTAAATTAAATTTAGTTATATACAATTTATATTGTATACAATGAATTATTACGATAAACAAAATCATAAAAAACTATGTATAAACGAATTATTTAATATTAATATTGACATTATAAGTACTATTATTTTGTATGTACAAAAAAAATATATACCAGTTAAACTATTAATTATAAAAATACGTATAAATTTAATCGGATAGTTCGGCACTTTCCCTTGTCGCCCGTTTTCCGACGTGAAGCAGCGTGTTCAAATTTATTATGATTTATTATTTATTAAATTATGGGCCGAAACACCGCGAATGGGAAAGAAATTTTCCGCTAATCTGCGCGTCACTAAGCATCTTCTTTCGGTGTAAAACACTTGCGTGCTTGACGTGAAATACTTGTTTACGATTCCTTTTCTTTCTTTACTTCCGACACATTTATTTTCCACTTCATTCTCGTGATCCCTGCTCGTGATTGTAGACGGCTGCGCGTGTGCTCCTGAGTGTGTGTGTGTGTTTCAAGTGTGATCTTGGCGATCATCTCGCGAGCGGAAAGCTCATTTCCCCAGCGGCCCGATCACTAGGTGACCAGCGAGCGACGTGGGGGACCCCGCCGAGTGAGGCATCTAAGGAAGACTCCTCTCCACCGGTGAGGCCGAACGGAAGACGTCAGCCGAGTGAGGCGACGATAACGAGCGTCTCTTCCACAGCAGCAATGTATCGTTTGTATTGTATTTTAACACTGCATGCTTGGCTTTTCCCCTCGCTCGAGAGGGATTTTTATGCCGTAAATCGCAAAGCTAATATAAAAATTTTGTAAAGCTCAAATTGACATTTAATTATTTAAATATCCTGTCTGCTAAGTCTCACCCCTTTTTCTCTTATTTAATTTTTTTACAAGAACACGTATATTGCTAAATTATACCGTGTACGTTATATACTAAATTATAACTTATGCACCTCTATTGCATAAAGAATTATTATTGAATTAAGCAGATTAAGATTAAGATGGTTGTATATCATATTATACTTATAAGTAATTAATGTATAAAATTTTATTTATGAAATTTAATGATTTTTACATTCATAGATGTACGAATTTAACAAGAATCTATGAAAAACCTTTATAAATTTAAAATGCAATTATCATTTATTTGTTTCTTTATATTTATATTTTTATCAAATGATACAGTAATATTATTTATGTAAAAATAAGGGGAAACATAATATTTATATAAAATATTTAGAAATATATAATTTATGTAAAATATTTCGAAATACAATGCTTATGCAAAATATATAGATATATAATATTAATGATGAAATTTGAAAGAAATAAAATTTTTGTGAATATAAATAAATATTTCCATAAAATTTAATATAGTTATTAGATATAACAATTACAAAATTTATGTAACTTAAAGAATTATTAAGCGTTTTCTAAACACAACTGATACAAACTGATACAAGAATCCAAGATTAAATTTCAAAACAACATTATTGTTTTTAAAATGATCTATGTAAAGTATTGAGATTATTATAAATAATATAGGTAAAATACCAATAAATCTGTAATAAAAATACAAACAAAAACATATATCAATGAATAATATGAAATATTTAAAAACCTACTAGCTATTGAAACAAAAATTTTTAAATTACTCTGAGCAATTAGAGATCCTTAGAGCTAATTTTTATGTAGCAATTTTTAATTATCATGATTAATATATGATCTTATAATATTTTTGATAATTCTCAAAAAATATTATCACCAACGAAAAACTATCAAAATATAATTTATAAAATAAATAATTTATATTATTAATGATATAAAGTGTTACGTATTTAAATAGCGTCAATATGTGTATATATTTTATTTTATTTATCGCGGGTTACTAATCCGCCGTACCTGAGTCGGTCAAATCGTCTCAGCCATTGCGAGGATCGGGTTACGTTAATGAATAATACGATAATTAGAATTCACGACTTTTCGTTTATTGTAAATAATCGGAAGAAAGAGACTACATATTCTAATTTGTGTGCGTGGCTCATGATATATCAAGTGTACCCTTATTGTGACCGTTTATTAAATACTGCCTTTACGTTACACTTCTCATCTTGTTTAATTAATTACGCGTTACTTCGTACTCGACTCGGACCTGGAACCCTTCTGCCTGTTCTTGATTGAGTTTTTATATTCTTTTTGTTGCAAGTTTTCAAATTCTCCCACTAATAATATCCCAATAATTTATCATTTAAAATGATTTCCCGCAGATAAAAAAAATTTAATTTATCCTAAAAAATTCAACTCAATCAATTCTTTAACATACAGTATGGTAATTACTAAGTTAAATCGTATTGACAATCATCTCAAAAATACTAAAAAATATTGGTAATTTATTTAAAACCAAAAAAAAACATTCAATAATCAGCTAACTGTGGGATCGCGCAACATCTTCTATAAAAACTAAACTTCATTCGGGATTTACTAAATTGCGGCGACGCGAACGTCTATAAGAATCATAAATATCGGTATTTTAGAAAAAACACAAGCGCCGTGACCCACACTCCTCTTTTCAACTTGTTTTAAATAATAATACGCAGTGACCCATATATCAGTTTGTTTCCTTTTAATTCTTGTAACCTTCACCTTCCACCGAGGAGTTAGCGATAACTCCGGATAGCCAGACGGGACTTGGCGTCGAGTCGCATATCCGCGTATATATATATATATATACTATATATGTTGGTAACAATATATATATATATATTTATTTATATATATATATATATATATCAGCAACATTTATTTTAATTTTATCTACGAAAAATTTTTATAATATTTGGAAATATTTATAGAAAAAGTATTTTAATTTAGATTAAAAACTAATTAATTACATAAATTATTGCTGGCACTGGTCATAGATTGAAATTCCCTGACAGCTTACTTTGAACAATCCAATCTAATTTGCGAATACAGAAATGTGAAAAAGAGAAGTAAATTATGTAATTTGGGTTTGAAACTATTGTTACGTACGATATGCAACTGCATCCGCTGTATATCAACGTATTACCTTATATTCTAAGAAAGGGACTGTAGACCCGCGAGAACATAGATAATAATGTTCCAGGCGGTCAGCGGCCCGCACGCCGAATTTTGCTAAGTGCGCGTATTCCGGGCGCTCGGAGCCTACGCGGCTCGCAGGGCCGGCGTTCGTCGCCCCGATAACGCGCGTCGATGGGAGGCGCCAGAGGAATCCGCGGACTCAGCACCCCAACCTTAAAGTTAAAAATTTCCCGGTTGATTAAATAAAAATCAATAAAATGATTGAATTAATAAAAATAAAATTGGAAAAATATATATGATTTAAAATTGCCCTACATCAGAATTTCTGATTCCCGATTGATCAAATAAAAAAAAATAAGTTTCGACATCGGGATGATTCGAACCTCCTCGGCTGGAGTAGCGGGCATTACCCGTACCACATCGGCCACACCATGCATACAACCTTTATGGCAAAATTGATACAGAATATACAAGACATGTATAAAGTTAATGTAATAGAGTAAAATTATAATTGACTAAATTTAATAGATTGAAATTACAAAATTAAACAGAAAAATAATAAAATTTGATATATTAAATGAAAAAATCAAATAAAGTAATTAAGTGGGATGGGATTAATTAAAAAAAAAAATATAAAAAATATTATTAATTCAATTTACATATGTGTATTATAAATTTACAAATTCATTGTTACAAGACCAGTATGGAATCGTAGAATCACAAGCCAAATATAAATTTACAAGTTCATTATTACAAAACAATTATAAAATCGTAAATTCACTTTTTAATAATCACAAGGTCTAATATAAAATCATAAATTCCCTTTAGTAATCACAAAGCCAAATGTAAAAAACTGGTGTTGCGGAAGCCCTGGAGCCGACGGAACATCACTAAGAGGCTGCCTGTTCCTCCACGAGGAAGGCGTAGGTGCGCCCTTCCTCCTCGCACTTCGCCTCCTCGTCGTTGAGTATGGAGTACCATACTTCTCTGGAAAAAAGAGAAAATAATTAATAAACTAATAGATAATGGAAAAAATTTTAATATAAAAGAAAAATAGATTAATATCCTATTTACCTTGGTGTTGTCGGAGGCACATAGCACCCCCAGTGTTGATTTGCGAGGTTGTCGTACCGAGTAAGGGACCGGGTGCGCTTTTTATTATATAATAATCAAACAATAACGTTATATTATTTAAATTTTTTATAATTATATAAGAAAATATTCATATCATGTTAGTAATATATTTTAAAATTAAATTATTAAAATAATTTTTAAAAAAAAAAAAATTTTATAATTTATTAGAAAAAATAATATTAAATAAATGGAAGTGATTAAACTATTTTAAAAATATTGTTATGTCTGAGATTAAACTTAAGTTTATTTTTAAAATAAATTTTATTTTGTTACGAATTTAAGTAGCGTCAATATGTATAAATATATTTATGTATTATTTATTTTACCGCCGGGTTACTATTCCGCCGTAGCTGAGTCGGTCAAAACGTCTCAACCTCTGCGAGGATCGGGTTTCTTCAAGGAATGATACGATGATTAATATTCACGACTTTACGTTTATTTCATATAATCGGAAGAAAGAGTTTGTTATGTGTGTGTGTGGCTCGTGATACGTCAGTTGTACCCTAATTGCGTCCGTTTATTAAATTATTGTTACACTTCTCGTCTTTCGTTAATTACGCGTTACTTCTTACTCGACTCGGACCGGGAACCCCTTGTGTGTTCTTGACTGAGTTTTTATAATCTCTGTATTGCAAGTTTTCGAATTCTCCCACTATCTGTTCAATTCACTTGTCTTCAGTATTTGTTAATTATTTCCACACATCTTGTGAATCTGGATCAACTTTGTGCTGATCAACTATTTCATAATTTCAGTCGTTACCAATTTTATGCTATAATTTGCAACTTTGAATTATGGGTCACTAATTTATGTCGAATTTCGTTACGTACGTAAAAATTTCATTAAAATTTAAAAATTTAAATTTATTCAAATTATAATATTTATTACAATTTTTGTTTTATTTTACAAATATATAATAATAAAAGAAGACTCTAAGTAAGAATAAGATTTAAAATAATATTACAATAAAATTCGGACACCGTGTATATTAAAAGAATTTATCGCTCGAGTTTAGATAATTTATAATATAATAGCTTATCATATAACTTATATCTAGATATATATAATTTTCGCCTTATTACATAATTTATTATTATATTTTATATAAAACTATTAAAATTTTCGCACTCAATTTATATCTGTTTCTGGAAAGTTTTTAATTTTCTTCGTACAATCTCCACGCGTACGTTTTCCCTGCTTCTTTTTCTTTTTGTTCTTCATTGTGTAGTATTGCCCACCAGATTACTTGTGGGCTCTCTGGCGTCTCCCATGCTCTCTCATGTTGTAATTCCTCGTTGTTTTCCCGCAAGTCCATTCTTTTTAACTGTATTGAATTTTGAATTTTGAATTTCACTTTTTCGATGCTTTCTTGTATCTCTGGGTTATTCAAAAAGATATGATTGGCAATTTCAAAATTCCTATCGAGTCTAAATTTATTTGAGTTAATTCTGCCTTTTTCTTTATGGAATTGGAGTATGATTAAATACTTGAAGATCTTCTCCATATTTAGACCTTCGGAACTTATTGCACCAAAATTATGGAACATTTTTAGTTTTAGCTGAATTTTTCTTTCTTTTTGATTTTTAACCGCTCTGTATGGGTGTACAGCTGATACTAAACTGATTGATATTTCTTTTGATCGATTTAGTTTATTTTTCTTTATTGATCATGACGTTGCGGGGTGGTATTTCCGGGGCATCATTGTGTGTATCAGTTTCAGTTGATAACGCTTGATATTTCGATGTTTTATTCTCCTCTGCATCTTTTGTTCTAGTGGTTTCTCTTTTTGAATGTATCATAATACTCGCTATTGTGCTCCAAAAAGCAGCGAGTAGTCTTATACTGAAACCGTAAATATTATACAGGGTGTACCCGTGTATGAGAGTATTAATTATCTGTTTAATAACATTCCAGATTATAAATATCATTATGAATCCTGCGCTGATAGAGCCGAAACTCATGAAATCACTCCAAATATTACTTAGTGCACTTTCAGTTAATTTTTTTATTGATGATTCCGTTAATAAATTCATAAAATTTAGAGGTACTCCTATACTCCCTTCTTCAGTTACATCTCGTACTATTTGATTTAGTACTGCAGTATGTTCAATAGGAAACATAATAGTTCTGTGTAGTTTTTCTAAATCATTTTCGGAATAAATTCCATTCGCTGCCAGAGTTCCTGGATTTATATAATGCCAAGTTAATCTGTTTAATGGTTGTAATTCATCTGCTTTATTAATTTCGGGTGAGATTTTATATCAGTTTTCGCTGATTTGAAACATAGTTGGTAAAATTTTACTGCAGTCTCTCTGTGTACCTCTGATTGTCAAAATTCGGGATTTTGGTTTTATAAAATATGATTGATTTTCATAAATTACAGGTAGTTCGTTGAAATATGTATTGTTGAATGCTCTGAATTTAACTGGGACTTTAGTGCATTGGATGATTTGTGCAACTTCTCCTGCAAATATCGCCATATAGCCTGGGTTTTCATAATTATATAAGCAAATTCGTCAGGATCATTTAGAGCTTTAGAGAGGCTGTTTTTTATTACTCGTTGTTCTAGGATGCATCTTTGCATAGCTACGTCAAGGAACATTGCATTTAATTCTCCTTTCATATGTTGAGAAAAATAAGCTAGTTTTGTGTTGAAATATGCAGTTAATAGAACATTTTGAGGATCCAAAATTTTATTTTTTGTGGGAAATTCATTATTAATTTTGGTTTCGTAAACGAATAATCTGGTTTGTTCAGTTCTTTTTATATGTAAACCACATATGTTTTCATATCCCGTTTCTGTAAAGGCGAAATTTATATTTTCAGTATTATTTGAGAAATACATTGCAGCTAGTTTGTTTTCTTTATCAATTATTTTCGTTGTGTAGCCTTGATAGAGAATATTGAAAGAGTTGAAATCGCATTCGGGTTTTTCAATATTATCCCAATATGTATAACTTCCTTCATTGTCTAGACAAAATGTGTCTTTCAAATTGCATTCTGTTCTAGTTTTTGTCGTTAAAACATTTCTTTCTCTGTTAATAACAGCTGAGTATGATTCAATCTTTATCTCCAAATTTGCTTCCACCACCATGTTTGGCATTCCTTCGTAGATTTCCCCTTGACAATTAGAACTTGCATCCACTTGCCCGCGTATATGAACAGTGACATAATTCGTTGTGTTGGGATTAATATTTTCAATTAATGTATTACTGAATTTATAATATCCATATTTCAACATGTCATTGCAGGTTTTTCGAGTAATTTTTTGATTATAAATTTTATCACCATCTTTTGTGAGTGAAATATGAGAGGAGGCTCCGCAGTAAAAAGCTCTTTGTGTAACTCTTATCTTACACTGCTTAATGAATATAGTTCCAAATTCGATTTTTTGTAAAATATTTATGTATACCTTTTCGTTTGTAGGTTGAATGTCGTCAAAATTGCATTCGCCTATTTGTTTTAAAGATATTGTACTGATGTTAGGTGATTTTTCTTTGTTGCAGTTATATCCAAATAATGCAAATGCGTACGTTATTAATTGCAAAATGATGTAAACCCTCATTTTTGCGTTAGCTTTTACCTGAAAATCAATTTAATTTTGTTCTAAACATCTTAGTTTTTTTGGGCGAATTTGATTCGAGTGCACTTTCCGCGTTCGTTTTTTTGAAATTTGTAATTCTACATTATTATTTTCAAATACATTAATAATTTTATAAGGTCCTATATATTCAGGGACAAATGATTTCTTATTTCCTTCTTTTAGCAATAACACATTATCACCGACGTGGAAGTCAAATTCGTTTAATTTCTTATCGTAATATAATTTAGATTTTTGTTTTGCAACTTCGAGATTTTCTTTTGCTAATTTTTGAGTGCGATATATCCGTTTTTTCAATTCTAAGATATATTTGTTATAAGTATCGTCGGGTAATACTTCTAGATCAACTCTATTAGTTGGTGTTCGTGCAATTTTACCGAATATACATTCATATGGTGTTAATTTAGTACTTCCGTGAACGCTTGTATTATAAGAAAACGCAGCAGTTTTTATCCAATCATCCCATGTATTTTCATTTTTTATAAAACATTTCAAATATTCTTTGAGAATATGATGCATTCTTTCAATTGAACCGTTGCTTTGAGGTCTGTAAGCTGATGTAGTGCAATGTTTAGTTTTACAGAGTTTCATTAAGTTTTTAATTAATATAGAGGTAAAATTAGTGCCTTGGTCTGTTAAAATCAATTTAGGTGAGCCATATACATTTACCAAATCATTAAATATAGCAGTAGCAATTTTTGTTGCATTGATTTTTATCAGAGGGTTTAATATAATATATTTTGATAATAAACATTGCATCGTTAAAATATATTTGTTACCATTCTGTGTAACAGGTAAGGGGCCGACAACATCTAATGCTACTTTGTCGAATGCTTCTCCAGGTGTATCGGTAATAACCATTGGTTGATGTATTTTTCGTCTAGTTAATTTTCGTATTTGGCAAATTTCACAAATTTCTATTAATTGTTGCCACCCGCTGCCATTCACTAGCGATTTAATAGATAAGCTAGGCACGGCGAATTACATAACGATTATGGACTTGAAATCGGGATTTTATCAAATAGAAATGGATCCCGAGTCCGCGCACCTTACCGGCTCATCGGGGCCGAGGGGCTATTTTCAATACAAGAGAATGGCCATGGGTTTAAAGGAATCACCCAACACTTTCATGCGAGCAATGGAGCTAGCATTTGCCGGGCTATCTCGGGATGAGATGGATGTCTATCTAGATGACATCATGGTGTTTTCTGAAACGCTGGAAGAACACCGAAGACGACTCGGCAGAGTATTAGACAGGTTAGCCCGCGCGAATTTAACGATCGAACCGAAAAAATGCCAATTCTTGAAGCATGAAGCCAAGCTTCTAGGACACATAGTTGGCGGCGGTCAAATACGAATGAATCCGGAAAAGTTAAGTGCCGTGAAGAACTATCCCGTCCCTACTTCGGCGAAAAAGGTTAAGCAATTTCTAGGATTCACCGGCTACTATCGCCGATTTATAGAAAATTATGCTAAGGTGTCGAGACCTTAGCAGCGCTTACGTCGGTAAAAAATAAGTTCGAATGGACCGACGAGCATCAACAAGCGTTTGACACCTTGAAGGACAAAATGTGTCAAGAACCAGTCCTCATATCGCCAAATTTGGAAGAACCTTTTATAGTTACGACTGACGCGTCAGACTACGCCATAGGGGCGATACTTAGTCAAGGCCCGTTGGGAAAGGATCGACCCTGCGTGTATGCGTCTAGATGTCTAAGAGGAAGCGAATTACGCTACCCCACGTATGATAAAGAGTTACTCGCTCTAGTTTTTGCGAAAGATCAATTTAGACACTATTTATACGGACGCAAGTTCACGGTCGTGACGGATCACGAGCCTCTGAAATACTTTCATTCGAGCAAAAAACCTGACCTCCGGTTTAATCGTCTTAAGGCACTGCTACGCGGGTATGACTTCGAAATCGTATATCGCCCGGGCATGAAGAACGCCAACGCGGACGCCCTATCTCGAAATCCAATTAAGATGGAGGGAATGTCGAGCGAACCAAAAAGAGGCGAACTTTACGATTTAGCCGACGAGCAAGACAATGCCGATAATAACGTCGAGGGCGAGCACCCGCCCGCTCGAATTTTGATGGCCCCGGCGAAAAGGAAAAGGGACACGGACCTCGACGGGTCCGGAAATCCACGCGATCGAAAATTCGGCAGAGCTGTAATAAGCGACGACGATGACAGTGACGTCAGCCGACAGGGGAATGCTCGTAGTCCGTATCCATTAAGACGACGAGGAAACCGTGTGAGAATTCCCGAATCTACAGAGGAGTCAGAGCCCGTGATTGCTCAAGGCCAGTCTGACGAAAAACTCGCATACATGAGACGCGATGAGCGTATGGATCAGGGAGTAGCGGCGGCGAGCACGCCCCTTAACAAGAGGGAGCATAATTTATCAATGCCCAAAACCGCGGATAAACCTGATACGCCGAAAACTAGCGAGGCCGCGGGAACACCCGCCGACTATGAAGGGCCCGTCAGGAATACCACCACCGCTTCTAGCCGAAGATGGGGCGATCATCGAACACGACAGCCCGATGTTAACTCCTTGATAGATACAGTATTGTGTAAGAAAGGCACCTTCCGGATGGATGTTGAGGAAAGGAGAGGTCTTCGCGATCATAGAAGTTCAATAGCAATTTTTATTCAGGACGCGGATGACGATGACCTTATAATACCTCCTAAACAAGAGGGAGAGGACTGGGGTACGCATAAAGACCCGACACTCCCGAGTTCCCTGGGAGGAACCAAGAAGGAGGTGCGTACTTTTGACACTCAATTCGAGTGTCTGGAACCAGGTATTCCCCTTGAACTCGCAAGAGACATGCCGACTACACCTCGGGGAAACTGCTTATTTCACTCCTTAATCAGGTTAGCCAATTTGGACGTTACCACTCAAGATCTAAGGAGAAGACTCTTAAGATCACAGGCCATACAAATGTGCGAGGATCCGGATGAGGTTAACGGAGTCCTAAGATCGGACCAACAATACGGAACTAGTGACTGTATCTATATTTTCGCGAAAGAATATCATCTAAACGTCTGTGTACACTTTAGCTACTCACGTACACACCCGGTTGTGTATTGTCATTTTATAGCACACAAAGGCTGTGAAACAATACATTTGAAGTTGTGTGATAGTCATTACACGCCATACCTGAAAAGGGGCGAGCCTGCGGGAGTTTCTACTACTTCTTCTAAAAGGTAATGAGGGCATAGCCACTGACCTTCGAAACGGCCCTCGTACACCGACGAATTCAATAAACGTTAATGACGCTGGGCCTCGCCGATTTCTTAGAGACGACGCACGAGAACCAATAAGCGCCGTTGGTGTACCAATATCACCGCATAACTCAAACGACATTCCACCCGACGCCGAACAACAGGAGGCCATGGAGGTAGAATCGTCGGAATCCGCTGAGGAGGCCGAAAATTCGGCAGAGTCAAGGTCGACGCCGAGGGCGCTCGAGCGGTACCGCATAACAAGACCACGGTACCCACGGGACTCCCCACCATGGGTCCCCGTGAAACCGCCGACATTTACACATGTGCGTACGGTTAACGAACATCCGTTTAAGTATAAGGATAATATAGTCTTTCTGTTGTCCGCGGACGGATATTTTGAAACCGATGTAATCGATGCGTTAATTGAACGAAAATATATTAACGGGGACCGACTACAGGAAATAGGCAAGGAAATAGGCGATACGATACACTCAATGGTCCAAGACAATCTGGTATTGGGAGTTGTCACCAAAAAATACATCGACGATCGCCCGTTGCGATCGAATATTAAGATAACAGTGAAATCTATAAAGAACTTCTGTATCGATCATGATTTACATAGTTTCTCCATTGCCCGTGATCTGGGCATACTGACAGAGCCCGAGTGGGAATCCTTCATGGAGACGTGCAATCAGCTATTCGATGGTAAGGAAATTAGCATCGCGTTGTTAAAAAATAATCTACCAATACCAAAAACCGAAGATCGATTTGCCATCCTAAAGAATATCACGAATCTTCGATTGGAGGGCATCGGGGTATTACGAAAACGTACAGTAAAATCGCGCGCGATTATTATTGGAAAAACATGCGACCCGACGTGATACAATTCGTAAAAGGCTGCGCCAAGTGCCAGACTCATAAATCGATTCGAATAAAGACTAGACAGCCGATGGTAATTACGAACACACCGTCGAGAGCGTTTGAGCAAATGTCGCTTGATTTTTACGGACCTTTAACAGCAACGTCGCGAGGTTATCGATACGTGCTAAGTATGCAAGATCTCTTAACGAAATATTGCATATTAGTCCCAGTAAAACACGCCACCGCTTAGGAAGTGGCCCGAGCTCTTATAAGGTATTTTATTTCATACTTCGGACCACCTACTGCTATATTAACGGACCAGGGACGTCATTTCCAAAACAAACTCTTAGAAGAGCTGGCTGCCCTTTTCCAAATCGATAAGTATAGGACGACAGCCTACCACCCGCAGTCGAATGGGAGCATAGAGAGAATGCACCATACACTGACGGAATACCTAAGAGCGTATGTGGAAAGTCAAGACAAATGGGATCAATGGTTGGATCTATGCCAACACGCGTATAATACGTCGGTCCATGACGCGTCGGGATTCACCCCGCACGAGCTCGCATTGGGACAGCCGGCGAGAACTCCTTCACAGTTCCCCTCCCGCGAGTCCCTTGTGACGTACGACAGCTACGTCACGGGCCTGCGTGACATACTTTGCCAACTGCAAACTATGGCAGCTCTCAACCTGAGCCAAGCGAAATACCGATCGAAGTATTACTACGATCGAAGGCTAAACACAAGGCATTTCAGAGAAGGAGAGCAAGTATATTTACTTAAGGAGCCAACCTCCGGTAAAATGGATGCCCAATACGTCGGTCCTTATGAAATAACGAAGTTAGATTATAGAGCGAATAATGCAATCATAACGCGCGACGATAAAACAAAAACAGTCCACATGGACAAGTTAAAGAGGGCAGTCGACCTCATGACACCTAATCCTAACAATGATACGTAGCGCTAAAACTAAAAGGAGTCAACCATATATTAAACGATTCCTATTATAAGTAATTAGATAGTAAGGAGAATTAATATGTATAAGTATATTTAATTATTATTTGCACGTGGCGTCCTAAAGGGCGGCCCCCGGACGCGCCACGAGCAAAAATAACGTAATTAATTCTACACATAAATCAGTCAAAAAAAAACAATTTTATTAATAATAGAGTAATGGGTTTTATTAAATACTAAATTAGGATATATAACAATATATAAATAAAAAAGTTTTAATATTTAATAATTAATAATAAGTACACCAGCGTAAGGCCGTTTTGATAAAACAGAAAAAGGAACGTAGACCAATACGATTCTTACGGAGACAGAACGAAGGACTCCGACAATTGACGAGACGCCATTAATACGCTACTCTGTACATCTAATTAGGACCACCCATAAGAAAGCCAGATGAATATAATTGGCGACAAATATTAAACAAAAAATTAATCCCACCATATTGACATTATGTCCGGCCAGTCAATGTGCCAGCAAATACAACGTCAATCTCAAAATTCACAGCCTACGAAAGTAAGGAAATACGTACCCGAGAACATACGATTTTCAAAAAATTAAACTTGGGAGACAAAATATAAGAACTTCCCATCATTCCTGGAGTAGATATTCCATATTTCTACAAAATTTATATAATAATTTCCCTCGGAAAAGAGTAAAAATAGAATCTCCCTTATTTTTAATCATATCGAGCCCAAAAATTCGTAAAAAATAGGCTCAAAATTTCAAAAAAAGAAAAAAACAATTTTATTTCAAGTTTTCTCATGAAAGTTGTTAATCTTGAATTAAATTATTAATATTGAGTAGTAAAAATGGCAGAGGCCGAAAAAAAATAAAGTTCAACACCGGGATTCGAACCCGCGCGGATCGGGGCGGCAGGCATTAGCCTTGCCACATCGGCCACGCAACGTATAAAGTAGTGAATACAAATTCTTACTTATACACTAATATCAGTTTTAAGAAATGAATTTAAAAAATACAATGAAAATATTAATAAAAAAAAATATTAATAGTTAAATTAAATGAATTTAAAAAATACAATGAAAATATTAATAAAAAAAATATTAATGGTTAAATTAAATGAATTTAAAAAATACAATGAAAATATAATGAAAAAAAAATATTAAGATAATTTTAAAAAAAATGAAAAAAATATTGAAAAAAAAATATTAATAGTTAAATTAAATGAATTTATTAATATATAAAAAATATTAAGAATTTAAAAATAAAATGAACTATTTTAAAATATTGATAAAAAATATATTAAAATAATTTAAAAGTAAAATGAACTATTTTAAAAATTTATAAATTTCAACTAAAATGAGAGGGCATAAAATGAAAGGAACAAATCAAGTATTTTGGTAATGATTGGTTGTAATATACAATAATAGTTTTTATAATGATAATAATAATATAAATAGTAGTATTTTTAATAATAATAATAATAATAATATATAGTAATAGTTTTGGTAATTAATCGCGGCACTCGTGACGGTTCGCCTCCGGCTGCTCGGGCCGAGCACTGGAGAGCCGGCGAGAGAGGGGCCTTATTAGGCTAGGCGGCTGCTTGTTCCTCCATGAGGAAGGCGAAGGTACGCCCTTCCTCCTCGCATTTCGCCTCCTCATCGTTAAGTATGGCATACCATACTTCTCTGGAAAGAGGAAATAATAGTTATTAATTAAACAAATGAAATAATCAAATTAATAAAATAATAAAGAAAAATTTATACGAAGTTAGTTAAATAAATAAGATAATTAAATTGATAAAATAATTGATAAGCAATAAGGGAAAATTATAAAAGCAAAATAGTAATTTCCTTACTTGGCAGTCGTGGGAGGCACGAAACACCCCCAATGCTGGTTGCTATCGTTATCCTCGCGCAGAATCGCCCTGTCTCGGCTGGTTTTTCGCCGATGTTCCTCGGCGATCCTTTTCACCACCTCGAACGTCGCCGCGTCGCCCTCTAGTAACAAAAGAGCCACGCGACGACACAAAGGCGTCGCCGTGCCCACCCATGGCCAGAGCTACAAAAAAAAGGGGAATAAAAATAAAAATGAAATTAAGAACGAACAATGGATAAAAAAAAAGGGGGGGAGTAATAAAATCACACTTACCCCGGTCCGGCTCCACTCGAAGTATATAGCCACGAGCTGCACGAATAGCCGCGGAAAACCGCCGGCCACTGTAGATAACTCTTCGTACAGACGGTCCATGTGGGCAGTTGAACGTTCGTTGCACTTTGGTATGATTACTATATGATTTCACCATGGACCGGCACCCGTTTAAATAAGCAAAAAATGCCGACGCGGTGTAAAATCTCCGTCGACCAATCCCGCGCCTATAATCCCCTCCGGGGTGACACCCGGACTCAACACGAGATAAATCTTTAGCCAGCCGCGACTACATAATATTAATTATCTAAAATACTTAAATGATTAATAATTGAAATCAATAATTATCCATCAATTCGCAATTAATCAAAGAAACTTAACACTCATAACTATTTCCACTTATTTCAACTAATAACCCGATAAAATCCTTAACCAAAAAGTAATTTATTGATGCATAATATCATAATTTTGGCATTCATATTGCAAGGGCAGGCAGGGCAAGGGCACGAGGCGTTGCCTGAAGGAAGGTAAAATTACCGAGGCAGACAAAAACGCAGGCATCGTGACTCCTTGTATAAAAATAATTTTTATAATAATATGATAAAATATAATATTATTAAAATTTACTAAATAATTTTATTAACATTTAATAACGCAAAAATTATTGCGCTGCCACAACAAAGACCCACGTAATACATCTTTTAAAATTATATAAATTATGCACTGGTGCTGTAAATACGCTTAAAAATAAAATTCAAACGATTAACCAACTAATACTGTCAAACCCTTTATTACAGGGCCGGGATGCTATCTAAAATTAATGAAGCAGGCTCGATTACAACAACAAATAACCCGGGATTTTACAAACACAAAATCGGAATGCTTAGTACGATTAAAACACACTGGATCAGGATACAACACATTAATCTAAGGGAATTTCTCACAATGGATGCGGACACCTCGCTCATTTTCTGCAAAATTAACAAAACCTGCAATACTCTTTTTACAGAGTATGGGTGCCTAAACAAAATTAAATACTTAAGAGATTTAATTGACAACAACCGAGAGAGTATTTCGCATCTGAGAAATCTATTATCGGAAACCAATTGCAAAAAGTATAAACGCTCCCTGTTACCTTTCATAGGCAAAATTAGCAAATATTTATTCGGTACACTAGATGAGGAAACGGAGGCAAAAATAATGAATGCGATTCAAAAAACAAATAATATCACCTCAAAAATATCTAATTTGGTTTACGAGCAAACTAGAATAATAAATTCAAAGTTATCTAGCCAAGACGATGATATTATTAAATTATATAAAAATATTTCAATTCTTTCAACATTTAATGAAATGCAGCGAAACTTTGATAGACTAGACGAACTCATCTATATAATGACGGTTAAAAATAATAAATTTGCCCGGGACTTGCAAACAATTACAACAGCGTTAACATTAGCATTATCAGGCATTATACATGATGCTTTTATTAACGACAATCCTCCATGTGACTTGATAAAAACAATTAATGAATCGAGTAACGGATTAAGATTGCCCTTACAGCCCAATGCCTCTATTATCGACATACTAAGGGCATCCGAAATTAAAATAATGATAGCTCATACTATTTTGATTTATTATATTTCGACACCATTAATAGGCGACGAATCATATGCTTTATTCAAAATAATGATTTGGCCTGAACCACAGGCCATAGACGATACTTTCATGTATATAAAGCCCGCCACGGAGTACATAGCAATAAATAATCAATCAAGCAAATTTATCCCTTTGACGACTGACTCTATGGACAATTGCAAAAAGGTTAACGACAATCTACTATGCCCAAGATTAAGCCAAGAAGAAGAAATTGACGAACACAGTCCCTGCGAAATTAAATCGTTTTCCCTCGGCTACCCTTTGACAACGAAAAATTGCGACATAATGATCTCCCATAGAAGCAAACCATTTTTTCATCGACTCAAGGGTCTAAATACTTGGATATATTCCACAATGCATAATATGGAAATGCAGTTATATTGCAATGATATCCTAATCGGGAACGAAATTATCGAGGGAAGTGGAATTATTAAAGTCAATCAAAATTGCACTTGGAAGACGCAGAAAATCACCTTGTACGCGGATTATAATATACGGAAACACAACTTTAGCATTATTTTGGAAAAACATAAATTAGAACTGGCTAGGCTATACGATAACATCGACAAGTTAAACTACATACGAGACGAAATTTCTACTTTTACAAATGATTCATTTAATTATAAAATCAAGGACACCATAACTGACGTTAAATTAAAGGACATTGAGGAAAGAGCTAAGTTGATAAGCGAAATTGGTAGTACAAACATTTCTACCACCTTATCAATAAAAATCACGGGAATAACTATAGCTACTGCTGTTATAGTTATCACAATAATTATATTTATAATCATATTTAAGTGCCGAAGGGCCATTAAAATACAAAAATAATAATAACACTTCACGAATCAAATGTCAATTTTTTCAAAAAAAAAACGAAAAAGGGGGGTTCCCAAATAACTAATTTTAATAGACTGTTTCAGCCTACAGATCAACTAAAATATATAAATAAATTTTAAAATAAAAAATATATACCACTGAACCACACCATTTGAAAAATCAAGGAAAAATATATACCACTGAACCACACCATTTTGAGAAACGAAGGAAATTTGGAAACAATGATAAACCATTCAATTCAAGAGGGAAGTGGATCAATATAGATAATAATCAACGATCCACTGATTCAAAATAAAATTTTTTTTTCTTCCTCTTATATATACATGTTACATTAATTGTAAACAGCATATGTTACATATAAATTGTAAACAATAATTATTATTAAATCATAGTTATAATAATTATTGTATCGCTAAAAACATTTTGTAAAAATATTGCATATAAAATTATAAAAAAAGAGGAGATGCGTTACATGAACATAATGTATTTCAAACACGCACACATACATTTACACATTGATCTTATCACATTTCTAATTGCCGCCAACGGGGTCGTTGACGGGGCGGCCTCAGACGTGTTACGTACGCTATGCAGCTGCATCCGCTGCATATCAACGTATTACCTTATATTCTAAGAAAGGGACTGCAGACCCGCGGGAACATAGATAATAATGTTCCAGGCGATCAGCGGCCCACACGCCGAATTTTGCTGAGCGCGCGCATTCCGGGTGATCGGAGCCTACACGGCTTGCAGGGCCCCGATAACGCATGTCGATGGAAGGAGCCCGAGGAATCCGCGGACTCAGCACCCCAACCGTGGGACTGCGAATCTGCAGCTGCTCTCGCGGATGACCCCAAGACCGGGGGATATCTTATCCTACGAGGCTCTCTCGAGCCGATTTAGAAGTCATTCGTGACGGACCCGCGGATCGCGTAACATCTCTTAACTAAAAAACCTAATTTCATACTAAATTCTAACTACTTTAACGCGACGCGCAATACGACATATTACGTCAATCTTTTTATTACGGTAACCGTGGATTACTAGCGCCGCGTCTCCTCTTTAATTTAATTGACATAACAAATATTCGTCTTTGTATACGGAAGTATTGTAATTTCAATTCTTGTAACCTTCACCTTCCGCTAAGGAGTTAGAGATAACTCCAAATAGCCATTCGGTCTCGGCTTCGGGTTACGGTTCGGCCTACATTTAAGAGGCGAAGATACGTAACAATAGTTACAAAACGATGTATTTATAATGCATTCTTATAATTTTAAATAAAAATCGAGGATATTTCCATGTTCAATATAAAATGCACTAGTGAATGAATGATAACCTCATTTTCAAAACATGACATATTCAATTTCTAAGATAATATTTTATTAATTGGAATTTAGAATTTAAAATCCGAGATATATAGTTACAAAACGATGTATTTATAATGCATTCTTATAATTTTAAATAAAAATCGAGAATATTTCCATGTTGAAAAGTAAAATGTTCTTGTGAGTAAATTTTAAATTCATTTTCAAACATGACATATTCATTTTCTAAGATAATATTTTATTAATTGGATTTTAGAATAAAAATCCGAGATATATAGTTACAAAACGATGTATTTATAATGCATTCTTATAATTTTAAATAAAAATCGAGGATATTTCCATGTTGAAAAGTAAAATGTACTTGTGAGTAAATTTTAAATTCATTTTCAAACATGACATATTCAATTTCTAAGATAATATTTTATTAATTCGATTTTAGAATAAAAATCCCAGATATATAGTTTCAAGACGATGTAATTAGAATGAATTTTTATAATTATAAATAAAAATCGAGGTTATTTCCATGTTCAAAATTCAAATGCACTAGTGAATGAATGATAACTTCATTTTCAAACATGACATATTTAATTTTTAAGACAATATTTTATTAATTGGAATTTAGAATTTAAAATCCGAGATGTGTAGTTACAAAACGATGTAATTATAATGCATTTTTATAATTTTAAATACTAATCGAGCAGATTTCCATGTTGAAATATAAAATCGACCAGTGAGTGAATGATAAACAAATTTTCAAACATGTCATATTTAATTTCTCTGATAATATTTTGATTAAATGTATTTTAGAGTGATAATCCGAGATATGTAGGTTCAAAACAGTGTATTTATATTACATTGTTATAATTTTAATTACAAATCGAGCAGATTTCCATGTTGAAATGTAAAATGCACTAGTGAATGAATGAAAACTTCATTTTCAAACATGACAAATTCAATTTCTTACGATAATATATTATTAATTGGGTTTTAGAATAAAAATCCGAGATATATAGTTACAAAACGATGTATTGATAATGCATTCTTATAATTTTAAATAAAAATCGAGGATATTTCCATGTTGAAAAGTAAAATGTTCTTGTGAGTAAATTATAATTCATTTTCAAACATGAAATATTCATTTTCTAAGATAATATTTTATTAATTGGATTTTAGAATAAAAATCCCAGATATATAGTTTCAAGACGATGTATTTATAATGCATTTTTATAATTTTAAATACAAATCGAAGAGATTTCCATGTTGAATATAAAATGCACTAGTGAATGAATGATAACTTCATTTTCAAACATGTCATATTCAATTTCTAAGATAATATTTTATTAATTGGATTTTAGAATAAAAATCCCTGATATATAGTTTCAAGACGATGTATTTATGATTCATTTTTATAATTTTAAATACAAATCGAGGAGATTTCCAAGTTGAAATATAAAATCGACCAGTGAGTGAATGATAAACCATTTTCAAACATGTCATATTTAATTTCTATGATAATATTTTGATTAAATGTATTTTAGAGTGATAATCCGAGATATGTAGGTTCAAAACAGTGTATTTATAATACATTGTTATAATTTTAATTAGAAATCGAGCAGATTTCCATGTTGAAATGTAAAATGCACTAGTGAATGAATGAAAACTTCATTTTCAAACATGACAAATTCAATTTCTTACGATAATATATTATTAATTGGGTTTTAGAATAAAAATCCGAGATATATAGTTACAAAACGATGTATTTATAATGCATTTTTATAATTTTAAATAAAAATCGAGGATATTTCCATGTTGAAAATAAAAATGCACTAGTGAATGAACGATAACTTCATTTTCAAACATGACATATTCAATTCCTAAGATAATATTTTATAAATTGGAATTTAGAATATACAATCCGAGATGTGTAGTTACAAAACGATGTATTTATAATGCATTTTTATAATTTTAAATAAAAATCGAGGATATTTCCATGTTGAAAATTAAAATGCACTAGTGAATGAACGATAACTTCATTTTCAAACATGACATATTCAATTCCTAAGATAATATTTTATTAATTGGAATTTAGAATTTACAATCCGAGATGTGTAGTTACAAAACGATGCAATTATAATGCACTTTTATAATTTTAAATAAAAATCGAGGATATTTCCATGTTGAAAAGTAAAATGTACTTGTGAGTAAATTTTAAATTCATTTTCAAACATGACATATTCATTTTCTAAGATAATATTTTATTAATTGGATTTAGAATAAAAATCCCAGATATACAGTTTCAAGACGATGTATTTATAATGCATTTTTATAATTTTAAATACAAATCGAGGATATTTCCATGTTGAAATTTAAAATGCACTAGTGAATGAATGATAACTTCATTTTCTAACATAACATATTCAATTTCTAAAATATTATTTCATTAATTGGAATTTAGAATTTAAAATACGAGATGTGTAGTTTCAAAACAGTGTATTTATAATGCATTCTTATAATTTTAAATAAAAATCGAGGATATTTCCCAGTTGAAAAGTAAAATGTACTTGTGAGTAAATTTTAAATTCATTTTCAAACATGACATATTCATTTTCTAAGATAATATTTTATTAATTGGATTTTAGAATGAAAATCCCAGACATATAGTTTCAAGACGATGTAATTATAATGCATTTTTATAATTTTAAAATAAAAATGGAGGTTATTTCCATGTTGAAAATTCAAATGCACTAGTGAATGAATGATAACTTCATTTTCAAACATGACATATTTAATTTTTAAGACAAATTTTATTAATTGGAATTTAGAATTTAAAATCCGAGATGTGTAGTTACAAAACGATGTATTTATAATGCATTTTTATAATTTTAAATAAAAATCGAGGATATTTCCATGTTGAAAATTAAAATGCACTAGTGAATGAACGATAACTTCATTTTCAAACATGACATATTCAATTCCTAAGATAATATTTTATTAATTGGAATTTAGAATTTACAATCCGAGATGTGTAGTTACAAAACGATGCAATTATAATGCATTTTTATAATTTTAAATAAAAATCGAGGATATTTCCATGTTGAAAAGTAAAATGTACTTGTGAGTAAATTTTAAATTCATTTTCAAACATGACATATTCATTTTCTAAGATAATATTTTAATAATTGGATTTTCGAATAAAAATCCCAGATATACAGTTTCAAGACGATGTATTTATAATGCATTTTTATAATTTTAAATACAAATCGAGGATATTTCCATGTTGAAATTTAAAATGCACTAGTGAATGAATGATAACTTCATTTTCTAACATGACATATTCAATTTCTAAGATAATATTTCATTAATTGGAATTTAGAATTTAAAATACGAGATGTGTAGTTTCAAAACAGTGTATTTATAATGCATTCTTATAATTTTAAATAAATATCGAGGATATTTCCATGTTGAATATAAAATGCAGTAGTGAATGAATGATAACTTCATTTTCAAACATGACAAATTCAATTTCTTACGATAATATTTTATTAATTGGATATTAGAATAAAAATCCCAGATATATAGTTTCAAGACGATGTATTTATGATTCATTTTTATAATTTTAAATACAAATCGAGCAGATTTCCAAGTTGAAATATAAAATCGACCAGTGAGTGAATGATAAACCATTTTCAAACATGTCATATTTAATTTCTATGATAATATTTTGATTAAATGTATTTTAGAGTGATAATCCGAGATATGTAGGTTCAAAACAGTGTATTTATAATACATTGTTATAATTTTAATTAGAAATCGAGCAGATTTCCATGTTGAAATATAAAATGCACTAGTGAATGAATGAAAACTTCATTTTCAAACATGACAAATTCAATTTCTTACGATAATATATTATTAA
The DNA here is from genome assembly GCA_018907245.1 of Eupristina koningsbergeri. Lineage (NCBI taxonomy): Eukaryota > Metazoa > Arthropoda > Insecta > Hymenoptera > Agaonidae > Eupristina > Eupristina koningsbergeri. The sequence goes on from JACCHV010000203.1 coordinate 39,579, forward strand.
TTGGGTTTTAGAATAAAAATCCGAGATATATAGTTACAAAACGATGTATTTATAATGCATTTTTATAATTTTAAATAAAAATCGAGGATATTTCCATGTTGAAAATTAAAATGCACTAGTGAATGAACGATAACTTCATTTTCAAACCTGACATATTCAATTCCTAAGATAATATTTTATTAATTGGAATTTAGAATATACAATCCGAGATGTGTAGTTACAAATCGATGCAATTATAATGCACTTTTATAATTTTAAATAAAAATCGAGGATATTTCCATGTTGAAAATTAAAATGCACTAGTGAATGAACGATAACTTCATTTTCAAACATGACATATTCAATTCCTAAGATAATATTTTATTAATTGGAATTTAGAATATACAATCCGAGATGTGTAGTTACAAAACGATGCAATTATAATGCACTTTTATAATTTTAAATAAAAATCGAGGATATTTCCATGTTGAAAATTTAAATGTACTTGTGAGTAAATTTTAAATTCATTTTCAAACATGACATATTCATTTTCTAAGATAATATTTTATTAATTGGATTTAGAATAAAAATCCCAGATATACAGTTTTAAGACTGTGTATTTATAATGCATTTTTATAATTTTAAATACAAATCGAGGATATTTCCATGTTGAATATAAAATGCACTAGTGAATGAATGATAACTTCATTTTCAAACATGACAAATTCAATTTCTTACGATAATATTTTATTAATTGGATATTAGAATAAAAATCCCAGATATATAGTTTCAAGACGATGTAATTATAATGCATTTTTATAATTTTAAATACAAATCGAAGAGATTTCCATGTTGAATATAAAATGCACTAGTGAATGAATGATAACTTCATTTTCAAACATGTCATATTCAATTTCTAAGATAATATTTTATTAATTGGATTTTAGAATAAAAATCCCAGATATATAGTTTCAAGACGATGTATTTATGATTCATTTTTATAATTTTAAATACAAATCGAGCAGATTTCCAAGTTGAAATATAAAATCGACCAGTGAGTGAATGATAAACCATTTTCAAACATGTCATATTTAATTTCTATGATAATATTTTGATTAAATGTATTTTAGAGTGATAATCCGAGATATGTAGGTTCAAAACAGTGTATTTATAATACATTGTTATAATTTTAATTTGAAATCGAGCAGATTTCCATGTTGAAATATAAAATGCACTAGTGAATGAATGAAAACTTCATTTTCAAACATGACAAATTCAATTTCTTACGATAATATATTATTAATTGGGTTTTAGAATAAAAATCCGAGATATATAGTTACAAAACGATGTATTTATAATGCATTTTTATAATTTTAAATAAAAATCGAGGATATTTCCATGTTGAAAATTAAAATGCACTAGTGAATGAACGATAACTTCATTTTCAAACCTGACATATTCAATTCCTAAGATAATATTTTATTAATTGGAATTTAGAATATACAATCCGAGATGTGTAGTTACAAATCGATGCAATTATAATGCACTTTTATAATTTTAAATAAAAATCGAGGATATTTCCATGTTGAAAATTAAAATGCACTAGTGAATGAACGATAACTTCATTTTCAAACATGACATATTCAATTCCTAAGATAATATTTTATTAATTGGAATTTAGAATATACAATCCGAGATGTGTAGTTACAAAACGATGCAATTATAATGCACTTTTATAATTTTAAATAAAAATCGAGGATATTTCCATGTTGAAAAGTAAAATGTACTTGTGAGTAAATTTTAAATTCATTTTCAAACATGACATATTCATTTTATAAGATAATATTTTATTAATTGGATTTAGAATAAAAATCCCAGATATACAGTTTCAAGACGATGTATTTATAATGCATTTTTATAATTTTAAATACAAATCGAGGATATTTCCATGTTGAAATTTAAAATGCACTAGTGAATGAACGATAACTTCATTTTCAAACATGACATATTCAATTTCTAAGATAATATTTCATTAATTGGAATTTAGAATTTAAAATACGAGATGTGTAGTTTCAAAACAGTGTATTTATAATGCATTCTTATAATTTTAAATAAATATCGAGGATATTTCCATGTTGAATATAAAATGCAGTAGTGAGTCAATGATAACTTCATTTTCAAACATGACATATTCAATTTCTAAGATAATATATTATTAATTGGGTTTTAGAATAAAAATCCGAGATATATAGTTACAAAACGATGTATTTATAATGCATTTTTATAATTTTAAATAAAAATCGAGGATATTTCCATGTTGAAAATTAAAATGCACTAGTGAATGAACAATAACTTCATTTTCAAACATGACATATTCAATTCCTAAGATAATATTTTATTAATTGGAATTTAGAATATACAATCCGAGATGTGTAGTTACAAAACGATGCAATTATAATGCACTTTTATAATTTTAAATAAAAATCGAGGATATTTCCATGTTGAAAAGTAAAATGTACTTGTGAGTAAATTTTAAATTCATTTTCAAACATGACATATTCATTTTATAAGATAATATTTTATTAATTGGATTTAGAATAAAAATCCCAGATATACAGTTTCAAGACGATGTATTTATAATGCATTTTTATAATTTTAAATACAAATCGAGGATATTTCCATGTTGAAATTTAAAATGCACTAGTGAATGAACGATAACTTCATTTTCAAACATGACATATTCAATTCCTAAGATAATATTTTATTAATTGGAATTTAGAATATACAATCCGAGATGTGTAGTTACAAAACGATGCAATTATAATGCACTTTTATAATTTTAAATAAAAATCGAGGATATTTCCATGTTGAAAAGTAAAATGTACTTGTGAGTAAATTTTAAATTCATTTTCAAACATGACATATTCATTTTATAAGATAATATTTTATTAATTGGATTTAGAATAAAAATCCCAGATATACAGTTTCAAGACGATGTATTTATAATGCATTTTTATAATTTTAAATACAAATCGAGGATATTTCCATGTTTAAATTTAAAATGCACTAGTGAATGAATGATATCTTCATTTTCTAACATAACATATTCAATTTCTAAAATAATATTTCATTAATTGGAATTTAGAATTTAAAATACGAGATGTGTAGTTTCAAAACAGTGTATTTATAATGCATTCTTATAATTTTAAATAAAAATCGAGGATATTTCCATGTTGAAAAGTAAAATGTACTTGTGAGTAAATTTTAAATTCATTTTCAAACATGACATATTCATTTTCTAAGATAATATTTTATTAATTGGATTTTAGAATGAAAATCCCAGACATATAGTTTCAAGACGATGTAATTATAATGCATTTTTATAATTTTAAAATAAAAATGGAGGTTATTTCCATGTTGAATATAAAATGCACTAGTAAATGAATGATAAATTGATTTTCAAACATGACAAATTCAATTTCTTACGATAATATTTTATTAATTGGATTTTAGAATACAAATCCCAGATATATAGTTTTAAGACGATGTATTTATAATGCATTTTTATAATTTTAAATACAAATCGAAGATATTTCCATGTTGAATATAAAATGCACTAGTGAATGAATGATAACTTCATTTTCAAACATGTCATATTCAATTTCTAAGATAATATTTTATTAATTGGATTTTAGAATAAAAATCCCAGATATATAGTTTCAAGACGATGTATTTATGATTCATTTATATAATTTTAAATACAAATCGAGGATATTTCCACGTTGAAAATTAAAATGCACTAGTTAATGAATGATATCTTCATTTTCAAACATGACAAATTCAATTTCTTACGATAATATATTATTAATTGGGTTTTAGAATAAAAATTCGAGATATATAGTTACAAAACGATGTAATCATAATGCATTTTTATAATTTTAAATAAAAATCGAGGATATTTCCATGTTGAAAAGTAAAATGTACTTGTGAGTAAATTTTAAATTCATTTTCAAACATGACATATTCATTTTCTAAGATAATATTTTATTAATTGGATTTTAAAATAAAAATCCCAGATATATAGTTTCAAGACTATGTATTTATAATTCATTTTTATAATTTTAAATACAAATCGAGGATATTTCCATGTTGAATATAAAATGCACTAGTGAATGAATGATAAATTGATTTTCAAACATGACAAATTCAATTTCTTACGATAATATTTTATTAATTGGATTTTAGAATAAAAATCCCAGATATATAGTTACAAAACGATGTAATTATAATGCATTTTTTTAATTTTAAATAAAAATCGAGGATATTTCCATCTTGAAAAGTAAAATGTACTTGTGAGTAAATTTTAAATTCATTTTCAAACATGACATATTCAATTTTCTAAATAATATTTTATTAATTGGAATTTAGAATTTAAAATCCGAGATGTGTAGTTACAAAACGATGTAATTATAATGCATTTTTATAATTTTAAATAAAAATCGAGGATATTTCCATGTTGAAAAGTAAAATGTACTTGTGAGTAAATTTTAAATTCATTTTCAAACATGACATATTCATTTTCTAAGATAATATTTTATTAATTGGATTTTAGAATGAAAATCCCAGATATATAGTTTCAAGACGATGTAATTATAATGCATTTTTATAATTTTAAATAAAAATGGAGGTTATTTCCATGTTGAAAATTCAAATGCACTAGTGAATGAATGATAACTTCATTTTCAAACATGACATATTTAATTATTAAGACAAATTTTATTAATTGGATTTTAGAATAAAAATCCCAGATATATAGTTTCAAGACGATGTATTTATGATTCATTTATATAATTTTAAATACAAATCGAGGATATTTCCACGTTGAAAATTAAAATGCACTAGTGAATGAATGATAACTTCATTTTCTAACATGACATATTAAATTTCTAAGATAATATTTTATTAATTGGATTTTAGAATAAAAATTCCAGATATATAGTTTCAAGACTATGTATTTATAATTCATTTTTATAATTTTAAATACAAATCGAGGATATTTCCATGTTGAATATAAAATTCACTAGTGAATGAATGATAAATTGATTTTCAAACATGACAAATTCAATTTCTTACGATAATATTTTATTAATTGGATTTTAGAATAAAAATCCCAGATATATAGTTTCAAGACGATGTATTTATGATTCATTTATATAATTTTAAATACAAATCGAGGATATTTCCACGTTGAAAATTAAAATGCACTAGTGAATGAAAGATAATTTCATTTTCTAACATGACATATTCAATTTCTAAGATAATATTTTATTAATTGGAATTTAGAATTTAAAATACGAGATGTGTAGTTTCAAAACTGTGTATTTATAATGCATTTTTATAATTTTAAATAAAAATCGAGGATATTTCCATGTTGAAAATTAAAATGCAGTAGTGAATGAATGATAAATTCATTTTCAAACATGACATATTCAATTTCTAAGATAATATTTTATTAATTGGATTTTAGAATAAAAATCCCAGATATATAGTTTCAAGACGATGTATTTATGATTCATTTTTATAATTTTAAATACAAATCGAGCAGATTTCCAAGTTGAAATATAAAATCGACCAGTAAGTGAATGATAAACCAATTTCTAACATGCCATATTTAATTTCTATGATAATATTTTGATTAAATGTATTTTAGAGTGATAATCCGAGATATGTAGGTTCAAAACAGTGTATTTATAATACATTGTTATAATTTTAATTACAAATCGAGCAGATTTCCATGTTGAAATGTAAAATGCACTAGTGAATGAATGAAAACTTAATTTTCAAACATGCCATATTTAATTTCTATGATAATATTTTGATTAAATGTATTTTAGAGTGATAATCCGAGATATGTAGGTTCAAAACAGTGTATTTATAATACATTGTTATAATTTTAAATAAAAATCGAGGATATTTCCATGTTTAAAATTAAAATGCACTAGTGAATGAACGATAACTTCATTTTCAAACATGACATATTCAATTCCTAAGATAATATTTTATTAATTGGAATTTAGAATTTACAATCCGAGATGTGTAGTTACAAAACGATGCAATTATAATGCATTCTTATAATTTTAATTAAAAATCGAGGATATTTCCATGTTTAAAATTAAAATGCACTAGTGAATGAACGATAACTTCATTTTCAAACATGACATATTCAATTCCTAAGATAATATTTTATTAATTGGAATTTAGAATTTACAATCCGAGATGTGTAGTTACAAAACGATGCAATTATAATGCATTCTTATAATTTTAAATAAAAATCGAGGATATTTCCATGTTGCAAAGTAAAATGTACTTGTGAGTAAATTTTAAATTCATTTTCAAACATGACATATTCATTTTCTAAGATAATATTGTATTATTTGGATTTTCGAATAAAAATCCCAGATATACAGTTTCAAGACGATGTATTTATAATGCATTTTTATAATTTTACAATAAAAATCGAGGTTATTTCCATGTTGAAAATTCAAATGCACTAGTGAATGAATGATAACTTCATTTTCAAACATGACATATTTAATTTTTAAGACAATATTTTATTAATTGGAATTTAGAATTTAAAATCCGAGATGTGTAGTTACAAAACGATGTAATTAGAATGCATTTTTATAATTTTAAAATAAAAATCGAGGTTATTAGCATGTTGAAAATTCAAATGCACTAGTGAATGAATGATAACTTCATTTTCAAACATGACATATTTAATTTTTAAGACAATATTTTATTAATTGGAATTTAGAATTTAAAATCCGAGATGTGTAGTTACAAAACGATGCAATTATAATGCATTCTTATAATTTTAAATACTAATCGAGAAGATTTTCATGTTGAAATATAAAATCGACCAGTGAGTGAATGATAAACCATTTTCAAACATGACATATTCATTTTCTAAGATAATATTTTATTAATTGGATTTTAGAATAAAAATCCCAGATATATAGTTTCAAGACGATGTATTTATAATGCATTTTTATAATTTTAAATACAAATCGAAGATATTTCCATGTTGAATATAAAATGCACTAGTGAATGAATGATAACTTCATTTTCAAACATGTCATATTCAATTTCTAAGATAATATTTTATTAATTGGATTTTAGAATAAAAATCCCAGATATATAGTTTCAAGACGATGTATTTATGATTCATTTTTATAATTTTAAATAAAAATCGAGGATATTTCCATCTTGAAAAGTAAAATGTACTTGTGAGTAAATTTTAAATTCATTTTCAAACATGACATATTCATTTTATAAGATAATATTTTATTAATTGGAATTTAGAATTTAAAATCCGAGATGTGTAGTTACAAAACGATGTAATTATAATGCATTTTTATAATTTTAAATACTAATCGAGCAGATTTCCATGTTGAAATATAAAATCGACCAGTGAGTGAATGATAAACCATTTTCAAACATGTCATATTTAATTTCTATGATAATATTTTGATTAAATGTATTTTAGAGTGATAATCCGAGATATGTAGGTTCAAAACAGTGTATTTATAATACATTGTTATAATTTTAATTACAAATCGAGCAGATTTCCATGTTGAAATTGTAAAATGCACTAGAGAATGAATGAAAACTTCATTTTCAAACATGACAAATTCAATTTCTTACGATAATATATTATTAATTGGGTTTTAGAATAAAAATTCGAGATATATAGTTACAAAACGATGTATTTATAATGCATTTTTATAATTTTAAATAAAAATCGAGGATATTTCCATGTTGAAAAGTAAAATGTACTTGTGAGTAAATTTTAAATTCATTTTCAAACATGACATATTCATTTTCTAAGATAATATTTTATTAATTGGATTTTAGAATAAAAATCCCAGATATATAGTTTCAAGACTATGTATTTATAATTCATTTTTATAATTTTAAATACAAATCGAGGATATTTCCATGTTGAATATAAAATTCACTAGTGAATGAATGATAAATTGATTTTCAAACATGACAAATTCAATTTCTTACGATAATATTTTATTAATTGGATTTTAGAATAAAAATCCCAGATATATAGTTTCAAGACGATGTATTTATAATGCATTTTTATAATTTTAAATACAAATCGAAGATAGTTCCATGTTGAATATAAAATGCACTAGTGAATGAATGATAACTTCATTTTCAAACATGACATATACAGTTTCTAAGATAATATTTTATTAATTGGAATTTAGAATTTACAATCCGAGATGTGTAGTTACAAAACGATGCAATTATAATGCATTTTTATAATTTTAAATACAAATCGAGGATATTTCCACGTTGAAAATTAAAATGCACTAGTGAATGAATGATAACTTCATTTTCTAACATGACATATTCAATTTCTAAGATAATATTTTATTAATTGGAATTTAGAATAAAAATCCCAGATATATAGTTTCAAGACGATGTATTTATGATTCATTTATATAATTTTAAATACAAATCGAGGATATTTCCACGTTGAAAATTAAAATGCACTAGTGAATGAAAGATAATTTCATTTTCTAACATGACATATTCAATTTCTAAGATAATATTTTATTAATTGGAATTTAGAATTTAAAATACGAGATGTGTAGTTTCAAAACTGTGTATTTATAATGCATTTTTATAATTTTAAATACAAATCGAGGATATTTCCATGTTGAAAATTAAAATGCACTAGTGAATGAATGATAACTTCATTTTCAAACATGACAAATTCAATTTCTTACGATAATATTTTATTAATTGGATTTTAGAATAAAAATACCAGATATATAGTTTCAAGACGATGTATTTATAATGCATTTTTATAATTTTAAATACAAATCGAAGATATTTCCATGTTGAATATAAAATGCACTAGTGAATGAATGATAACTTCATTTTCAAACATGACATATACAGTTTCTAAGATAATATTTTATTAATTGGATTTTAGAATAAAAATCCCAGATATATATTTCAAGACGATGTATTTATAATACATTGTTATAATTTTAATTACAAATCGAGCAGATTTCCATGTTCAAATGTAAAATGCACAAGTGAATGAATGAAAACTTCATTTTCAAACATGACAAATTCAATTTCTTACGATAATATATTATTAATTGGGTTTTAGAATAAAAATCCGAGATATATAGTTACAAAACGATGTATTTATAATGCATTTTTATAATTTTAAATAAAAATCGAGGATATTTCCATGTTGAAAATTAAAATGCACTAGTGAATGAACGATAACTGCATTTTCAAAAATGACATATTCAATTACTAAGATAATATTTTATTAATTGGAATTTAGAATTTACAATCCGAGATGTGTAGTTACAAAACGATGTAATTATAATGCATTTTTATAATTTTAAAATAAAAATCGAGGTTATTTCCATGTTGAAAATTCAAATGCACTAATAAATGAATGATAACTTCATTTTCAAACATGACATATTTAATTTTTAAGACAATATTTTATTAATTGGAATTTAGAATTTGAAATCCGAGATGTGTAGTTTCAAGACGTTGTATTTATGATTCATTTATATAATTTTAAATACAAATCGAGGATATTTCCATGTTGAAAATTAAAATGCACTAGTTAATGAATGATAACTTCATTTTCAAACATGACATATTTAATTTTTAAGACAATATTTTATTAATTGGAATTTAGAATTTGAAATCCGAGATGTGTAGTTTCAAGACGTTGTATTTATGATTCATTTATATAATTTTAAATACAAATCGAGGATATTTCCATGTTGAAAATTAAAATGCACTAGTTAATGAATGATAAATTTCATTTTCAAACATGACATATTTAATTTTTAAGGACAATATTTTATTAATTGGAATTTAGAATTTAAAATCCGAGATGTGTAGTTACAAAACGATGTAATTATAATGCATTTTTATAATTTTAAAATAAAAATCGAGGTTATTTCCATGTTGAAAATTCAAATGCACTAATAAATGAATGATAACTTCATTTTCAAACATGACATATTTAATTTTTAAGACAATATTTTATTAATTGGAATTTAGAATTTGAAATCCGAGATGTGTAGTTTCAAGACGTTGTATTTATGATTCATTTATATAATTTTAAATACAAATCGAGGATATTTCCATGTTGAAAATTAAAATGCACTAGTTAATGAATGATATCTTCATTTTCAAACATGACATATTTAATTTTTAAGATAATATTTTATTAATTGGAATTTAGAATAAAAATCCCAGATATATAGTTTCAAGACGATGTAATTATAATGCATTTTTATAATTTTAAATACAAATCGAGGATATTTCCATGTTGAAAATTAAACTGCACTAGTTAATGAATGATATCTTCATTTTCAAACATGACATATTTAATTTTTAAGATAATATTTTATTAATTGGATTTTAGAATTCAAAATCCGAGATGTGTAGTTTTAAGACTGTGTATTTATAATGCAATTTTATAATTTTAAATACAAATCAAGCAGCTTTCCATGTTGAAAAATAAAATGCACTAGTGAATGTATGATAACTTTAATTTCAAAAATGACATATACAGTTTCTAGGATAATATATTATTAATTGGATTTTAGAATGAAAATCCGAGATGTGTAGTTTCAAATCGATGTATTTATAAAGGATTTTTATAAATTTAAATACTAATCGAGCAGATTTCCATGTTGAAATATAAAATCGACCAGTGAGTGAATGATAAACCATTTTCAAACATGTCATATTTAATTTCTATGATAATATTTTGATTAAATGTATTTTATAGTGATAATCCGAGATATATAGTTACAAAACGATGTATTTATAATGCATTCTTATAATTTTAAATAAAAATCGAGGATATTTCCGTGTTGAAAAGTAAAATGTTCTTGTGAGTAAATTTTAAATTCATTTTCAAACACGAAATATTCATTTTCTAAGATAATATTTTATTAATTGGATTTTAGAATAAAAATCCCAGATATATAGTTTCAAGACGATGTATTTATGATTCATTTATATAATTTTAAATACAAATCGAGGATATTTCCACGTTGAAAATTAAAATGCACTAGTGAATGAAAGATAATTTCATTTTCTAACATGACATATTCAATTTCTAAGATAATATTTTATTAATTGGAATTTAGAATTTAAAATACGAGATGTGTAGTTTCAAAACAGTGTATTTATAATACATTGTTATAATTTTAATTACAAATCGAGCAGATTTCCATGTGGAAATGTAAAATGCACTAGAGAATGAATGAAAACTTCATTTTCAAACATGACAAATTCAATTTCTTACGATAATATATTATTAATTGGGTTTTAGAATAAAAATCCGAGATATATAGTTACAAAACGATGTATTTATAATGCATTTTTATAATTTTAAATAAAAATCGAGGATATTTCCATGTTGAAAATTCAAATGCACTAGTGAATGAATGATAACTTCATTTTCAAACATGACATATTTAATTTTTAAGACAATATTTTATTAATTGGAATTTAGAATTTAAAATCCGAGATGTGTAGTTACAAGACGATGTAATTATAATGCATTTTTATAATTTTAAAATAAAAATCGAGGTTATTTCCATGTTGAAAATTCAAATGCACTAGTAAATGAATGATAACTTCATTTTCAAACATGACATATTTAATTTTTAAGACAATATTTTATTAATTGGAATTTAGAATTTGAAATCCGAGATGTGTAGTTACAAAACGATGTAATTAGAATGCATTTTTATAATTTTAAAATAAAAATCGAGGTTATTTCCATGTTGAAAATTCAAATGCACTAGAGAATGAATGATAACTTCATTTTCAAACAAGACATATTTAATTGTTAAGACAATATTTTATTAATTGGAATTTAGAATTTAAAATCCGAGATGTGTAGTTACAAAACGATGTAATTATAATGCATTTTTATAATTTTAAAATAAAAATCGAGGTTGTTTCCATGTTGAAAATTCAAATGCACTAGTGAATGAATGATAACTTCATTTTCAAACATGACATATTTAATTTTTAAGACAATATTTTATTAATTGGAATTTAGAATTTAAAATCCGAGATGTGTCGATACAAAACGATGTAATTATAATGCATTTTTATAATTTTAAATACTAATCGAGCAGATTTCCATGTTGAAATATAAAATCGACCAGTGAGTGAATGATAAACCATTTTCAAACATGTCATATTTAATTTCTATGATAATATTTTGATTAAATGTATTTTAGAGTGATAATCCGAGATATGTAGGTTCAAAACAGTATTTTTATAATACATTGTTATAATTTTAATTACAAATCGAGCAGATTTCCATGTTGAAATGTAAAATTCACTAGTGAATGAATGAAAACTTCATTTTCAAACATGACAAATTCAATTTCTTACGATAATATATTATTAATTGGGTTTTAGAATAAAAATCCGAGATATATAGTTACAAAACGATGTATTTATAATGCATTCTTATAATTTTAAATAAAAATCGAGGATATTTCCGTGTTGAAAAGTAAAATGTTCTTGTGAGTAAATTTTAAATTCATTTTCAAACACGAAATATTCATTTTCTAAGATAATATTTTATTAATTGGATTTTAGAATAAAAATCCCAGATATATAGTTTCAAGACTATGTATTTATAATTCATTTTTAAAATTTTAAATACAAATCGAGGATATTTCCATGTTGAATATAAAATGCACTAGTGAATGAATGATAACTTGATTTTCAAACATGACAAATTCAATTTCTTACGATAATATTTTATTAATTGGATTTTAGAATAAAAATCCCAGATATATAGTTTCAAGACGATGTATTTATGATTCATTTATATAATTTTAAATACAAATCGAGGATATTTCCATGTTGAAAATTAAAATGCACTAGTTAATGAATGATATCTTCATTTTCAAACATGACATATTTAATTTTTAAGATAATATTTTATTAATTGGAATTTAGAATTTAAAATCCGAGATGTGTAGTTACAAAACGATGTAATTATAATGCATTTTTATAATTTTAAATACTAATCGAGCAGATTTCCATGTTGAAATATAAAATCGACCAGTGAGTGAATGATAAACCATTTTCAAACATGTCATATTTAATTTCTATGATAATATTTTGATTAAATGTATTTTATAGTGATAATCCGAGATATGTAGGTTCAAAACAGTGTATTTATAATACATTGTTATAATTTTAATTACAAATCGAGCAGATTTCCATGTTGAAATGTAAAATGCACTAGAGAATGAATGAAAACTTCATTTTCAAACATGACAAATTCAATTTCTTACGATAATATATTATTAATTGGGTTTTAGAATAAAAATCCGAGATATATAGTTACAAAACGATGTATTTATAATGCATTTTTATAATTTTAAATAAAAATCGAGGATATTTCCATGTTGAAAATTAAAATGCACTAGTGAATGAACGATAACTTCATTTTCAAAAATGACATATTCAATTACTAAGATAATATTTTATTAATTGGAATTTAGAATTTACAATCCGAGATGTGTAGTTACAAAACGATGCAATTATAATGCATTTTTATAATTTTCAATAAAAATCGAGGATATTTACATGTTGAAAAGTACAATGTAGTTGTGAGTAAATTTTAAATTCGTTTTCAAACAAGACATATACATTTTCTATGATAATATTTTATTAATTGGATTTTAGAATAAAAATCCGAGATATACAGTTACAAAACGATGTAATTATAATGCATTTTTATAATTTTAAAATAAAAATCGAGGTTATTTCCATGTTGAAAATTCAAATGCACTAGTAAATGAATGATAACTTCATTTTCAAACATGACATATTTAATTTTTAAGACAATATTTTATTAATTGGAATTTAGAATTTAAAATCCGAGATGTGTAGTTACAAAACGATGTATTTATAATGCATTTTTATAATTTTAAATAAAAATCGAGGATATTTCCATGTTGAAAAGTTAAATGCACTAGTGAATGAATGATAACTTCATTTTCAAACATGACATATTCAATTTCTAAGATAATATTTTATTAATTGGAATTTAGAATTTAAAATCCGAGATGTGTAGTTACAAAACGATGTAATTATAATGCATTTTTATAATTTTAAAATAAAAATCGAGGTTATTTCCATGTTGAAAATTCAAATGCACTAGTAAATGAATGATAACTTCATTTTCAAACATGACATATTTAATTTTTAAGACAATATTTTATTAATTGGAATTTAGAATTTGAAATCCGAGATGTGTAGTTACAAAACGATGTAATTAGAATGCATTTTTATAATTTTAAAATAAAAATCGAGGTTATTTCCATGTTGAAAATTCAAATGCACTAGAGAATGAATGATAACTTCATTTTCAAACAAGACATATTTAATTGTTAAGACAATATTTTATTAATTGGAATTTAGAATTTAAAATCCGAGATGTGTAGTTACAAAACGATGTAATTATAATGCATTTTTATAATTTTAAAATAAAAATCGAGGTTGTTTCCATGTTGAAAATTCAAATGCACTAGTGAATGAATGATAACTTCATTTTCAAACATGACATATTTAATTTTTAAGACAATATTTTATTAATTGGAATTTAGAATTTAAAATCCGAGATGTGTCGATACAAAACGATGTAATTATAATGCATTTTTATAATTTTAAATACTAATCGAGCAGATTTCCATGTTGAAATATAAAATCGACCAGTGAGTGA